>CAJNDS010002204.1:342500-587653 GCA_905221605.1 Symbiodinium natans | reverse complement strand
CATCGTCGAAGAGATGGCCTACCAGGATCCATGCGATGTATACCTGCCAGCAGCAGTTTCGAGGCCACTGGCCATCCAGCCTCTAGATTACTAGATATTACTAGCCAGTCCTCCCCCGAACATCGGCGAAAATGTCATGAAATTTTACTGGGTGGAGGTTGGGGCCCGTATGAGCACCTTCGGAGGACAACATAAAGAGCTGGAGACCATGGAGGCCCCCAAGTCATGGTTTGGTTTGCAGCTTTGAGATCAAGTGTTTGAGGGCTCCCACACCTAGAGTGAAAGTAAACTTTGTATCGACAACATTGCGCGACGACGCGGGAGACTTGCCTTCCATTACCTCGCCACGACATTTGGAGCTCATTGTGTCCTGCGCCAGCAAGCACTCTTGCGGAACATGTCGCAAGCATGTGACGACCTCTGACTGGGGGCAATCCTCTGGCCACTCCGAAAGGCAAGCAGCTCGCACAAGTCCTCGGCACGCTGTGCAGAGCCGTGCGGGTTAGTAAGTTGAAGGCATCCATGTATGTCTTCGATTTCCTTGGTCCAGCCTGGGAAACCGGTGCCTCGACTTCCATCCGACATCTTCCATGTGGCAGGGAGTCCTCGAATTGACTTGTGAGCAAATAGGTCGAAGAGGAAGTAAAGTGAGAAATTGAGGGCGCAACGGCAAGCGACCCGCATAGGTGCAGCTGTTTTGACAGCTTCCTTACTGCTGCGTGCCTGCATCAGCCCCCCCTCAGCCCCCTTTTGCCCTCTCAATGCGTCAGGTCAGCTCTCGTTGAGTCTTGCATCTGCCACCTCTGCTCCAGCCGCCACACTGAGCAACGCCTCTACTCAAAAACTGCCCGTTGCGATGTTGCCGATATTATCAATATGTTGCCACAACGGGACAGGATGCTCAATTCAATCGGGCCTGCCCTTCTTCGATCTTGTGGAACAGCCCAGGGCCTGTGCCAACGATCATCTGACGTCACTGCATAACACTGCCAACGGAGAAACGGAGAAACTTCGACAAAATCTGCCCTTCAATTCAAGGGCCTCCAGAAGCAGGATGCAGTCAGCTGCACCAGCAGCCTACACTCGCGCACAGCTCCAAATGGAATCAGCACGAGTTCAAGTGCAAAAAGGAGTATGAGAGCTGAGAGCTGAGAACGCCGCCGCCATGAGTACACTTACCGCTTCCGAGTGCTCTCTGGCTGACAGGCCCTGCCCAAGAACGGTATGAACGGTATGAACTTTAAAGCCGCATCGACTCCGGTTCCACCGACTGGAGCAACACGTACAGCAACACAAAAACTTCTCTCACCTCGGCGAAGCCGGAGTCACGGACACCCAGCAAGTAGAAGGCTCTGCCGCTGCCTCAGGCAAAGCTTGCCGTGTTGGGCTGGTGGCGGTGGCATCTGGTGGCATTGGGTTCTTGTGGGTCTTAGGGCTGCTGCCCTCTGCCAGCCGAAATTTCATTTGTGTCCTTGGGGAGGAGTTCAAGCTTGGACTGGCGAAAGTTGGCAAGTTGGCGCTCAACACGAGATTTAGTCGCTCTGCTCTGAGGTCTAGTCGCGAGTCGATCAACCCGCCTTCGCTATCAAGGCGAGGAGCAACTAAACGGATGAAAGCAGGACCAAAGTGACCGCAGACTGACCACAGACGGTCACCACATTCACAGAGGCCTGTGGCTGTGCTCCGGGCCGAGGCGCCACTTGTACTCAACGCATCCTCAGATGGCACTCGTCTTTTGCCCTCTTTTTTGTTGCCTTCTTTTACGCACGAATGCCGACCTTCATCGTTTTCTGCTGGCAACTCATCCCAGTCCATGCACTGTCCTCAGCTCATCGGATTCACGGTGGACCGGAGGGTTGTGGTAGTTATGGTACTTTCGATTGCCTAACGCCTTCTGATCTCATGGCCTTGCAGCATGGCCGTCAGCTTGGGGCTGAAGTCGTCACCGGCATCCTGCCGGTAACACATCAGGGAGAGAACCAACACACGCCCGGCAGGGAGGCCAGTAGACACACTCAATCCAGGAGTACTTGGCATGGATGTGCAATTAAAGCATGGGCCTCATTCGTTCGAAGGCAGAACGCGTCAAGCACATCTGGCAAATCTTTCGCGGTTGCCATCGGTCGTGAAGAGGAAGAGTACATGACACATATGCTCGCTCCTGTCCTCCATCCTCATGTCCCTCCGTGTAACACGTCGAACGATACTCTCTCAATGAGGCTATCCAGCAGACAAACATCTCCTAATCCGCTATGCTTGCATGTCCAGATCAACAGAGCCAAGATCATGATGCAAAAGCGGGAAGCTCAACAGCTTTACAGAGCTTGCTTCTTCCAGGCTGCCTCACACTTCACACTTGCATGCGCTCTCAAACTTTGATCACAGTGGGATGCGCGGTACTGCGGCAGGTGGGAGCCAATTTAAATACAGGGCTGTGGATTGGCATGCTCGTTGTCGATAACATGGAGATGCTGATACAGGTAGTATTGCCTTGTCAAGTGGTATTGGCACCGCTGTGCATTAACACACCTCCGCTACGTCTCAGGTTGGCAGAAGCAAGACACGAGCGAAGGTATTTAAATACGCTGTCATCAATGAACCCCTGAAACGTGCGAAGGAGGCAACAGGATCACCGAAGCTTCGGGAAAAACGGCGCTTCTGAGCCTGAGCATGCTGGGCTGACAGCTTGCAGCTTTGAAGTCCAGGTGTCAAGTTCTGCTTCCCAAGTCTAAGGACTGCTCGGACATTGAAAGCGGCGAGAACCTCTGCCGAACATGTAGTGCCTACTTTTGCTTTGAGCGGCTGACTCTGACTGTTTCGCCTCACCTGCTGGCTGTGTTGCGAAAGCTTGCCCGTCCGCCGTCGTCTCTTGGACCTCAGAATTTATTGGAGACCGCAATTTGCACAACAAACATGATCAGACACCGTCAGCATTCAATCTGGCCCAGGGTGGGGTAGGATGCCCAGCTTGCCCTTCGCCTTCTCAGCGACCTGCGAGGCAGCTGCGAAGCGATGCCATTGGCACATGTGGCACAAGATGCAAAAACGGGAACTTAAGCTTCATTCAATGTCATTCGCGACGACTCAGGCCTTCTCAGCGTGTTCACGAGCTTCCTCTATTTCCTGCATCATTCGTGCCTCACTCCAGTCATCACTACTTCCGACATCTGCAAACCATCCAAGTCGAGTTTGCTGGAGGATGCATCGGGTCTCAGACCCTACACCTGGATCACACCCTATAAGGCACTCAACAGAATGTAGGCCAGGCACTCCA
Source organism: Symbiodinium natans (assembly GCA_905221605.1). Classification (NCBI taxonomy): domain Eukaryota; class Dinophyceae; order Suessiales; family Symbiodiniaceae; genus Symbiodinium; species Symbiodinium natans. The sequence continues at coordinate 584,379 of CAJNDS010002204.1, read as the reverse complement.
TTCATTTTGGGCCTGTGCCGTCCAGGACTGCATGGCATTGGAGGGAAGCTGTGCAAGTCTTCATTTCAAATCGTAGAACCGCATTTCCAAGCCTAGAGTCAAGCCAGGAAGTTCACCAGCTCCCAGCTTGTAATACTTGAATTACTTGGTGGCTTCTCATGTCTCGTCAGAATCTCTGCATAGCCATGCGTAGTTTGAACTGCTTACGCCAATCCTGGTTGTCCAACCAGAAGCCAAACCAGTGCCTGGGCCCCGATCGTTGTGGCACGGCCGGCGCCTGAATGCGGAAGGTCGCTTTTTGGTTTCGGCTTCGCTCGACTTGAGGCGGCACTGGGGACTCAAAGGTTGCAACATGTTGCAGCAAAGTCTGTGCTCCGGGCCTTTCCCTTGACTCGCGCCGAGGAAGCAGCAGCCACCAAAGCGCGCCTTGCCTGAGGGCCTCGAGTGACATCATGAATTACGTGAGCAGCCTTGGTTAACCGATGCAAAGACTTTGAACATCCCATGTACCGCTTCACGCCACTTCAGCCCATGGTCATACGTAATTGAAAGCCAAGAACCGCTCTAGTTTGGTAATGTTGGAATATTTATTTCATGTTATTTCATCGAACAATCTATGAAGAACCCATCCGATGCGATGCCTCCGGCAGCCGCTTCAAGCGCAATCTTTGAGGCCTCGGCAGCTCAGGATCAAATTCTGCTTGTCAAACCTCTCGGTGCTCCTCTGGCCCCCGCCTTCAAGGTTCCTTGCATGCCGGACTTGCCCACCTGCCCACGCCCGCATCCCTCTGATCCCTCTGATCACAAGCCGCAGCTCTGCAGGAAGGCCTTTCCGATGCGGCGCTTCACCCCTTTCGAAGTGTTGGGCTGGCCTCCCCAGGCAAATCTACTTTGAACCGGGAACACGGGGAACACGTGACACGCCCATCCCCCCCACCGGAGCCATGTTCGAGGTCCACCGGCCCGGCTAGGCTAGGTTGGCCGCTACAGCAGCTAACGCAGCTAGCTCGACACGTCCCGCGCCTGCATCTTGCCTCGGCAACTTTGTCTTGATCTTTCCCATATCTGGCACTCGGGTTGCCCCACAATCTTTGTCAGCGCTCAAGTTGCCGTGAGAATGCGAAACCGAGACTGGGCTAGTGCCTAGCTGAGATTGAGCCCGTAGCCATGAGTTCAAGCATGAGTTCTACGAGTAAAATTGCTGCGGCCGAATGGCTTCGCACAGACGTGCAACTTGTTGCTGCTGCTCAGGATGCAAGATATACCTGACCTGCCGGAGCTCCTGAAAAAGCTTGGATTTGCCATTTGCGACGCTTTTTAACAGGACGGCGGGTGTTTTCTGCCACGGTATCAGGCCTCAGTTGACAAGGCTAGGCAGTCTGTAAGGTGCTCGCCTCACAAGCTCCTTGCCACCGATGGAACCCCCAAGTGCAGACAAGGTGCGCTGGCGGGCTCGCTGGTCCGAGCCTGAGGAGGCGAGGCAGCCCCGACTTGAAGCGCTTCACAGCACTCATCTACTTGTAAGAACCCCCCAAAATATGAACCATTAATCCATATAAGAGCACTAATTGTAGGGATCATTATTTTTTTAGGTTCTTAAGCAAATAGTAGTCCGCGGCCTCTTTCCAGCTCTGCGATACTTGAGCGCGTCTCGCAACGACGGCGGCCGCCAACTCACCAAGGAGATCCTTCACAGGCAAGCATCTCCTCATTTGTGTTTCTCGCTACACGCTCCCGCAGGATGAAATTGTGTGAGTACTCGCATGGGCCCTCCACTGCCAGATGCCTTGGTGGAGTTGAAGTCCATGCAGGAGTCTGTCACCTCAGAGAGTGTTCTCATGGCTTCACTCCATTCTGGCAAACAAACCCGTATTCTGTGGAAGCATGTGTTTGGGTAGCATTGTTTCATCAAGTATTCTCCGTCGGCTGATCCTCTGCCGATAGCCTCTCTTGGAAGCAAGGATTGCGGCAACTTTGCAGACAAACGCACTGAAGCCATCGCACTGCAGCCGTACTGAAGGTCTTTCACCTTTGTGACGCCTCTGCACACGCAGAGCTTTGCAGCGCTCATTCGCAACCAGAACTGTCACAAATGAGTCCATCTGGGCGGTTCTCTGAATCTTTCTTTACAGTTTACTTTAAAGTTTAAAGTATTTTGCGAAGCCCTCTCCACTCACTCGCCACTCGACCATTCGGGCCTGGATCTAGTTTCTGATTGCCAGCGACGAGGAAGCTCTCTATGAGAACCTGACAGCTGCGCGTGGCACGATATTCGCAGTGAGACAACTCGTCCAAAGTCGTTCCTGCAAGGCAATTCGTCTAAAAGCTTATGGCTAGACTTAAAAAAAGCATGTACAGGGGGGCATCGCCTTTCAGGTTCGGCTGGACGTACTGGCTGATGTGTTCTTTATTGACTTCATTAGAACGCCTAGTGCCGGAATCAGAATCTTCTCCTGAGGACTTGGTATGCTGCGAGCCAGGCTGATGCTTATATACCGCAAACACATGCAAACCACTAGCAGCGCCACTAAATTGTGAATGCCCCATCCTGTGCAAGCCTTGTGACCCGTCTCTGCAAGAATGCTACGAACAGCCAACGCACTGCAACGATCTTTAAGGTCTCTGCGCCACCAATTGCTGTGTTACCGGCGGCCACCTGGCAATCACACTGAATTTCCACTGCCCACTCTGGAGCCTTCTGACACTACATGTACTGCCCATACCCACGTACTGCCACGGAGGGCCGAGGCCACAACCCAGAATTTGCGCGTCTCGCGGCTATTGCTATGGTCGTGCATACTGTGTCCAAAGTCAAAGCCGAAACCGGACTGACACGCTTGTGAACCAGGACCTGCTCAGCAACAGATCTGCAAGCCACCACCTGGCATGAGAATTGCTTCGGGGTCTTAACATAAAAGATTGAAGAGTGAATGGTCTCCGTGATTCCTTGCTGTCTTCTTGGAGCTGCGGACACTTGGGGCCCCACCTCGTTTTCATACTTCTTCCCCGAGTTGCCATGAGAGCCTTGCCGGTCAAACTTCCCACTCGCAGTAGAAAGGAGAAGCAGCCGAGGACCGTTCAGTCGACCATGATCTGAGCACCACCTCAGCGGCAAGGCACATCCCTTGCACGTCTACGAATCACGATGGGTGGTGGCAACGATTCCCCTCTCTGAGGAGTGCCAAGCCAGGCTCAGAATGGCTCAAACTAATTTGAAACTATGTTCCCCAGGTTGGAGATCACCACCTCACCAGATAGATTTTGAGGGTTACATGGTCAGCCGTTGGTCTCATAGAGTATGACGCTTTTAGCGACACGACGCTGAGCTTCCAGCGGAAACCGGCTTTGCTTAGCCTTTCCTTGGCTTCTGTCACGAAGGCCTCGCCTCAGGCGCTTGAAACAGCGACCGCTTTGTCTGCTTTGCCATGTGCATTTCTGTCAGTGATCATCCGTACAAGTATAGACGCATGGCAGTGGTGTAAAGATGTGTAAAGCATGAGTATTCACGGGGCCAGGCCATAGTTGGGACCACTCTCGGCGCCCCTCAGCACAATGTGTGCGTCGGGATTGCCTTCAGCCTGGCTGCATAGGTGCTCCAATCCGCATGCGCTGAAGCCTACATGCCTACAGTACGTTTTGGCACATGCCAGAAGCGCCTGAATGATGCGTACGCGGCCGCGGCTGTCTGGAGCTAGCCGTTTCTGTGGAGCTGATGCTGCCACTGCGGCATTTACCGCGCTTTGGATGTCACCTCAACTGTAAAGTGGTTCACGGCGTGTGAGAAATTATTTTTCAGCACATGAACAATCGCCAACGCAAGATCTTTGTCTTGATTGGGATCGATGCTTCTGGAGGCCTATGGAGGGCCTGTGGGACCTGGGACTCGCACATCACGTTGTGGCTCAAACGGCTCAGGTGCAAGCCTGTTCGGGTGTTCTTGAAGCCCATGGGCATCTTCAGGCTCGCCGCCAAGCCCCGGTGGATGGGGCTTTCGACCGTGCGGGCCCCGATGCTGCCGTAGCTCACTGCATCCTCGATGTAGGGCGCAACGATGGGGTCCAGAAACTCTACAGCAGTCGGGAGCCCAGCTGCATTCATATCCAGCAAAACTCGCCGGCCCAGTGCCAAGCCTCTTCCCAGATCTTCTGCCCCAGAAAGGTCGGGATCATTGACCAAACCTTTCCAGCCAACGCTGGTCCGTGGCTTCTCCAGGTATGTTCGCATGATGATGAGTAGATCGTCTTGCAGTTTTACCTTCACTTCTTGAAGGCGACGGGCGTAATCCCGGGCAGCTTCCGGGTCGTGGATGGAGCACGGGCCCACGACTGCAATCAAGCGATCATCCCTACCCTGCAAGATGGCAGCCGCCTCGGCCCGGCTTTCATTGACAAACTTTTTCAGTGTGAAAGGCAAAGGAAAAGATCGAAGAAGCTCAGCAGGTGTCAGTAGGCGCTTGAAGCTTTTCTCCAAGCCAGACGGTGAGGAAGCTGTCTCGGAGCAGTGCCAGATGCTCAGCAGCAAACAAAGGACTGCTGCAATGACTGCGCAGGAGCATGCCGTGGAAGCATTGCGCCTGCGTGCTCCAGAAGCCTGCATTTCTGTGGTTAGTTATTTGCCTTGACTCGAACAACTACACCTCAGGGCATTCTGTTTACGATGGGGTGCCTGCGTTTTGCTTTGAGGTTGCCTGTACCTTGGTCTGACGCTGATCACAGATTTCACGACCTTTTTAGAAAGTTCGTTGTCTGAACTGTTCTGGATCATCCTAGCCGGAACCGATAACCCATGGTAAGTCGGCGAAATGGCCGGGGTGTTCGAACCAGTCTTGGTAGTCTTGGTGCTTGTCTGCAGCTGAAGCAGTGAGATTTATGGGAAGGAGCCCAAACCCCACCCAAAGAGAAGCCCTGTCCAAAACACAGCCTTGACAAATTTTGCAACCCGATACTATTCTTCGTCGTGAGATGTTCTTCCTATTGAGTCTATTGAGGTTTTTAGAACGGTCAGGCCGTGACCTGCAGTATGCCGGTCTCAAAGATTACAATCCAAGTCTTGCACTCACCGTGACCAATGTGTCGCCTTTTCTTGAGGTCTGAGCAAGGCCCAAGCATAGGACGCATGGGCGTCAAACCCACATTAAGCCCTGTATGAATCTTCTCGGTAGCTGAAGTCTTGCAGCTCATCTTCATCCTCATCTTGTAGCAAGCGAGGCCTTCGCTTGAAAACGCTGCCGTGAGCGCAGAAGATGGAAGCTGCACAAGCGCAAGCTATAACACCCAAAGATGCTCCGAGTATCACCATCATGGCTTGATGCTTCTGCGCATAGCTTGTAACACCCGACTGTATCTGGCTGAAGGCAGCCATGCCACTGCCAGTTCCCTTCAACACACAGGCACCACTCTGAAGCTCGTACTTGTCGAAGCACAGCGAGCAGTTCCTTCCTACGCACACAGCACAGTGGGGGTCCAAACAGCGTGTACAGCGTCCCGTTGCAGAGCTACCATAGAAACCCTCATTGCAGATATCCGTACAGACCTTGCTTGTCCCGTCGAAGAACCGCCGCTCTTGTGAACAGGCTGGCCGCTGAACTGTAAAATAATAGTTCGCTGCTCGAGATCGGTCAGCGGATGTCACCTGAAGCTGCACCACGCGGCTGTGGCCAACATCGAGTGTGGTCATCAACAGCGAGGCCACGCGTTGCGCTTCTCCTACTGTGTTGCTCTTGGCCGGAGCCTCAGAAAGCGCCTGCAGCCGCCTCGCTTGAATATGGGTTCCTGCATATTCGAGTTCTGCTGTCATTTCCAGGGCCTGGCCATTGTCAAGTTTGATGCAGTTAAACCTGACCAGGTCCTCCTCCAGGTTCAGAAACACAGTGTACTCCCGTTCATCAGGCTTCCAGCCCGGCACGAAGTATGCTCCGGAGACTGCCACGTGTCCCAGTTCGGTCTCGCTCCCTGTGAGGCGGGACACATTTACCAGGTATCTCAAGGACTTCAGGCTGGTTCCCTGAGCTTGCTTTGCCGTTACGAAGACTTCGGCCAAAGTAAAATCTCCAGGGTCGAGCATGATGGCAGCTGTGCTCATCTCGCTGACCTCACAGGCGCCCGGAGGACTTGCCGTGGCCTGAATGTGAAATCCAGCCATGCTGTAGTCCAGCGTTGCTTCAAAGGACTGCGTCTGTCCACTCACTGGCCGCACATCTATGGGCTTCGCTGCCCCGTCGTCGTCGGCCAGTGAGTGCAGGAACAAATTTGATAAGTGGCACTCGCCTTGCGCATTTGCAGTCTGCATGTTGTCTCTGGGAGTCACGGCCTCAAACTCGTCTGCCACGACTGCCACGATCCGCAACAGTAAGTAAAGTACTGTCCACAGCCCCAAGAGCCCGAGGCCGACAGGTGCCATGCTGTGGCTTCTCGGCTGCGAAAAATCGAACCAATTCTTAACTTTTGTTCCTTTATGTTCCTTCTTCGTTCCTCTCTGTCTCGAAGATTGACCGTAAGTATAAGGCCTATAAGTTCGAGCTTAATTTCCATGTTTGGGTCCAATTTCCGACCCGTGGTTGGAATCCCCTGACGGAAAGCATCCATCATAGATACTTTAACCTTAGATGCTCCACACCCCAAAACCCTTCCGATCCCTACAGAAACTTGGGCAGGGCGGAGGTTCTGTTTTCATGCGTGGAGTGTGCTTCACTGTGGTTCACAAGAAATCACTCAAAGTTTAGTATGGGTGTCGCCCCTAAAGCCTTGAAACTCACTAGTATCGGCACGCCATGTCTGCAGAGGTTGAATACTCATGGAGCAAGGCTCTGTGAGGTGTAAGGATAGAGGGAGGTGTAGTTGACAAGGACGTTCATGGACACAGTGGATTGCTTTAGGCAGTTAGAAATGTTTAGTATCTCAGGCGCTGCGCCGCTTTGATCTTCCTTATGAATCTGTGCTTCAGGGCCGTCCAGGATTTGAGTGACGCTTTACTCGGCAAATTCAAGAAGCTCAGGTCTATGGTGGGATTTAGGGTCTTGGAGATCTTGAAAAAACAAGGACTACCTTTTCTAGACCGCTTCACTTAAGTTCCTTGCACACAGTGTCTAATGCTTTAGCGATGAGTTGTGTGAGTGAAAGTGTTGGCACAGCTAAGCATGATATGGAGAATCTCGTTTCGCAAATGGCTTTAGAGCTTCGAGGGGTCTTTCGACGTCACGTGTCCCATTCTGGCGCTTCAGAGCATTCGGGCATTAGAGTGTGCATCCGTATGGGGGTCTTGCGGTTTCAGACCTTCATGGTTTTTGACACCTTGCACACATACTGTACGAGGTGTGTGAGACCCGTGTGAAACTGTGCAAGCGACCCCAGCTGCCCCGTGGTTAAGATTTGTTCAGACATTGGCTGCCATTAAATTTGTAAAGGCTTCGAACAGTTCGAGCACTCGCTGTCTCGAACTGTTCAGGGCTGATCCGTGAGTTGCCGCCCGATGGTTTGCGCCTGACGGGTTGCATGCCATCACGCGGCTGTTGTCACTGCAATCAGGCGAGGCATGTGTGCGAAGTGGGCACAATGCCAACAGCCACGCGCAGTCTGAGCTGGCCTGCGTGCTGCCCATGCTTGCCTGGGCTCTGCGTGCTTGACGACGATCATCCTGCAACTCAAGGCTTCTTGGTCAAAAGCCAGAAGAGAAAAGCTTGCAACGATTGCAATGTCAGATGTGACATGATGTGGCCTACCCTGCCCATACAGTGATATGTGCTTATATTTGCTGTGCCCATGTGCGGAGTCCTGCCCAGCAGACTGCATGGCCAAGGCAGGCGGTGGAGGGTTTTTCGGAAGCTTTGCCAGTGCTTGTTCCTTCAGCTGCTCCACATAGGCCTGAAGCCAACTGCCGAAACTCACATCTCTTCAATTCTCTTCTGCTTCCTTCTGCGCAATTCTGTACACTCCAGACTCCCTGGCGGGAACGCAGCCGCACCGGCGCAGGCCAAATCAGATCTCGCTCTTCTTCTACAGTACAGATCACTCCCGCTCCCTCTGTGAGTTGCGGTGGTGTGATGCCTGCCTGACGCCTCTTCTGCTGCTTGCTTGTGATCTGCACGCAGAGGTCGTCTTCCGACACGCCGCCGAGCTTTTCTGCGGGCGTGCATGCGAGTAGGCAAACGAGTAGAAAATCTTAGCCATTCAATGCAATTCACAGCACCGCATCACGTAGCTGATCGTAGTTGCGGCTGTTCGAAGCAACAAACAAGGCAACAGAAACTGCTGCAGGGCGCACGATGGAAAGCTCGCATGCGATCACCGCCGGGCCGCTGAAAGTCTTCTGGTGGAGCCTTCCGTGAACGTTTGGAAACACGTGAAATTACGGGAATGCGCCTTTCTGCGGCTGCACTGCCGAGTTCGCAGCGTCCAGTCTTTTGAAGCTCTGCGCAAGTTGCTTCTGCATCATCTGAAGCTCTTGACCTTGCATCCGCTCGCACGCATCCAACAGTCATTTCGCACAGCCTCACGCTGAAAGCTTTGCGGGCACTCGTCTAGTGGAAGAGCCGCGACTGCGGGAGAAAGGTCTGTAGCGAAAGATCCCCTGAGCCGGCAGCTATCCAACTTACCGGCCTAAGCACAGGCTGAGTCTCTCTATCAATCTTGCATGCTACATTCCTGTATGATGGCTCACCTTGCACTGTCCTGTGCGTCAGCTCTCTTTCAGCTCTCCTTGCGGTGAAGAGACATCTGGTGCCCAGAGTTGCAGGGCTTCATCTTTGGGCCGCTCCTTCTTTTTCTTGCCCCTGACAGTAACATTCATGGTGAATCCCTGTACGATCCCCGCACAATACTGTTTTGTGAAGCCGTTGTGCCGCCATGCGGAGTGCTTCTGAAATTGACACTATGACACACCAAACAGCAAAGAGCAAAAGCATGCCGCCTTCTTCCCCGCTGGCGGACCTCTCGTAAGTCTTCAACTCCGCTCGACAAGACGAAAGAGACAAAAAGAAAACCACAAAAGGAGAGCACCAACCGTCCGCGCCGTGCGCCCGGCCTGATTCGGGTCATCACCATCCTCGTGCCTTTGGAATCGAAGCACAGTTTATAATCTGCAATGAAACTGCCACTAAGCTGCCAGAGTTGGCTGTAGTCTAATTTGGCTCATCAGCATGCAGGTTGAACCCAACAGACAGAAATGAACTGCAGCACAAACAGCGGCAGGGAGTTGAGGTTAAGCAATTTTTATGGCAAGTTGCTGCTCGGCTTTCTTGCCCCTCGGTGAAGCAGTAGAATGTTATGCATCGCGAGCTTCAGACTCTTGCGCGAGTTGTTTGAGCTCTGCAACCAAGTTTCTCTGTCGAAACATTCAGGTTGAGGCCAACAGGAACACCTTTTTTGCCAGCCTTGCGGTTACATGCCGCTTCTGCACTCGTCCTTTAGGCTTTGAAGTGTCTCTTGGGAGCCTCGTTTTTCTGCAGGCGCAACTCCTCCGTGGCGATGCGAAAATCACCTCAGCATTTGGTTGTGGGATTTAGGACCGTCTTTAGTGTTCCCCCTCCCCGCCAAAGGGATTACGGCCATTCCCGCTTTCAGCCAACAGGCCAAGCAAAGCCTGGGATTTTTCCAAGGCTTATTGCCTCAAGATCTTGAGGGGCTAGCCATTTAGTCAACAATTAAGCCAAATTCTGCCTTTGAAACCACAAGCCAACAGGGCTGAAGAACTCTGAAGAGTTGAGATTGAAGTGTTGCCCCTTCAATCAAGAGGCAATGCCTTTGACATCCAAGCCTATGCAATCCAAGGTCCGGGCTGGCCACCCCTTTCATGACCGTCTTGTTGGTGGCATAGAATGACAAATTGCAGGCGGTGCAGGATAGCCGTTGAAGGCTTAGGAGTGTAAGGTTTGAATCGTGTTTCACAAGCCAACAACTCGACTAGTCCCCCAATCCTGAATAACCGGAAGACTTGACTTCACAGAGGGCTCCTACACAAGCGGGTCCAACATTAACATCAAGGTCCACGAAGGCACAAGTTTTGGCGTTTGCTATCCCCACACAGGCGTAAGTGACTTTTGTGTTGAGTCGCTAATTCGCTCGATGAGCCGTTCGCAGCTCAATACCTTGGTTGAGAGTTCACCGAATGTGTATGAATGAACACGTGGTCATTACTTTGCAAGGCCACAATAGCGCACCAAAATCGGCAAGAACAACAAGAAAGCTTTTGGAAGGCTCAGACTGTCTTTCTGAGCTCGCGGATGAGCGGATCTCCCCGCGCACGCTCTGAAACGACGTTTGCCACAACCGATGCTGTAAAGAATACCTAAGATGTGCAAGAACGTGATCTGCATAAGAGACTTCAACGACTTGCTTTGTCACTGTCGCAGTGTGAGCACATCAGCTGTATCTTGCGGCAACGTCGCCATAGATGACAAAAACTGCTTGCCTCGCCAGGAGATCAGGTGTCTTCGTATCTACAAGTGTCGTGAAGTAGCCCGTGGCAAAACAATTTCAGCCAGGGATCTGGATAAGAAGAATGTGAACAGAATCCTTGGATGCAGAGCAGGCAGTCCTGCAAGCATGATCAACCAGGTTCCGGCGTCATTGTCTGTGTGGTTGCCTGTCCTGAGCCCTACCAGGTGCTACCAGCGGAGCTGCGGGCGCTTAAAAAGACTTACTTACAGGATGAATGAACAAGTTGGATGAAAGCCAGATACATCTGCCGTGAAAGGGAAATCGAAGACCGGATACAAATTTTGCAACGGCCCATGGCCGAGCTGGATCCTTACCTACCCTGCACCATAGCAATTGCCCTACCCACAAACCCCAATTTATCCGAAGGGCTGAGGCGGCGTGTTGTTAAGCGAAGCGAAGGCTGTTAGCAGCATGGCCACGCCTTGGGCATCGACACCGACCAAGGATGCCAAGTGGAGCCGGCGACTTCCAGAGAGTAGCCAAGACACACAGTGAGAACATCACGAGCCTCAGTGCAGACGCCAATCATTGCAATTTCAACTGATGCCATGCAGGAGGCCAGGAATCACTCCAAGTAGCTGAATCAGCAACAGGGTGGACGCATAGCTTTTCAACTTGTGGGCTCGCGCCTTCCTTACCCTTGGCTGGGCGCAGTCAGTCTTCGCTTCCAAGCGCAAGGCATGTGTTTGCTGTCGTGCTTGATTGAGATATTGGGGAGGGCTTGCATGCAGCTGAGTGGCGCAATGCTTGCATTCGCAGCATCGATACAACCTGGCACAGAATTCAAGTACGGATGCCATATTCTGCAGAAGCAGACAAGCAGGATGTCGGCAGCACTTTTCATTCTCATACGCATAACCTCTTCCCGCATGTCCTGTCAAAAGCTTCAGAACATCTCGAAGACCGTTTAAACGCCGCCGCATACTGTCGCGTTTGCAGCCGTTGCCGGTGTACGGTGTCCTCCTGAATCATCGATCGCGGATTCCGCCGCTCCCACTCCTGACAATTTCTTAAAGACACACCTCGACACAAACGGGACGAACAAGGGTGAAGACCGGCTTCGGTAATGAAGAGCCACACTGCAGCTGTCGAAATCACGCCTGGACGCACCGCTCCAAGTCTCGATACTCGTAGATGAGGTCGGGAGTGCGGGTATAAACCTTTGAGCCACCACGGGACTGGAACACTGCAGTACTCAAGGAAACTCAAGTAGGCCCAGCACTTCAAACTGGAAGGTCTGTAGGGATTGGCCGGTTTCACCGGGCGCCAGTTGCTTGATTTTTCCTTCAGTGGACTGCTGAGATGTGCTGTGCTCATGCCGGCAAGCTGTTGGCACCAACATCATTCGAACATGCCATCACATTCCGTTAAAGCAGGACAAGACACTTACAATCTGTCGTTGCCGGTCAGACTCCAGATCGGCAAACCTTGCAGGCTGCTGAGAGATGGCTCAAGACACCGCCACCAAGCAGAGCAAACATGACACGCAAGTCTAAAATGTGGCAGCCTGAATTTGCTGTCCTGCTCTTGCCACTCCAAAGGAGGCAAGTGCCTGAGGGCTCATGCTTCATCAAGCATAGCAACCTGCGCGCGACCCCTGTCTAACACGAGGCCCGGGCAGCTGTGGCACATCCGTGCGTTCTACGAACTTCATGCCTCGGTTGACTGAGAATGGCGATTTGGCCATAAATGGCCAGACCCATTGACAGATAAGGCAAGGCGTTCAGAACGATTTAGACGTGAAGTCCCCGCAGAGCGAGTCCCAAAGCCAGGTTACCTTTGCCTGGCCCGCGGAACCACTGGTAGCGAAGCGCCTCGTGCATGCTTGCTCTGTGAATTCTGTGAGAGCCTGTGGCAAACAATCTCAAACGGTTTCGTGATGTATCATGGCACATCGTGCTTCTGTGTGGACTCACTGGCGCCTGCCTTCCAGAGCCTGATTCGTACGGCGGCGTTGAAGGTGACGCCGCAGCGTGCCTCGACCTCCAGCAGGATCTGCTCCACCTTGCCAGCAGCTTATTAACTTCGGGCAGACACCTGCGGCCGCGTTCAAGACGTCTGCTTACAGGTTCAGACCCCCACCTTGAGATCGCTAATCTTTGTCATAGCGTCGAACATGGAGTGGCCTGCCTGCGTCGCTTCGCGGCTAGCCGACATCTCTGACGTCTTAGATACATGTCTTCTTCTACTGGAAGCTTTACAGATTACAACCTTAAAAATCAGCCATGTAGGAAGTAGCTGCTAACAATGTAGCTCATTCTCACAAATACGGAAAAACCACTGAGTCGCACATTCACACATCTCAAACTGAAACCCATTTGTGTTCAGCCGCTCCGTCTCTCTCTCCGATCTCTCCCGTATCGCCTGGTCAAAGTACTTGTAGAATTCTGCTAAGCCGGATGCCGCCAGAAGGACCTCAGGGCAAAATAGGGCAAACACGACCACCACCACACATGTCACGCCCTGTTCCAAGCAGTAGCATTTCCAACTCGGGTGCGCACCTGCGTTGACATCAAGTCCTTGTTCTTCTTCTCCGCCTGTTTAGCCATACTTCCCGCCTGCAGATGCAGCTGTCACATTGTACGCTGCCCACATCGTTGCAGGACGACACGCAACATCAGCGTATTATGTCATCGTTGTCGACATCAGCATCATCAGCAGGTCGTCAGGCACAGCGCATCAGCAAGACCCAGCCTTCTATGTTTGCCTCCAGCGGCGTCAACTTGCTTTGAAGGTCCCTCTACATGTCTCCATGGCTTGGCGAAGGGATTGCCGCAATCCACGCTGCATGTTCTGCAGCAGCACAAACTGGCAAGTCTGACAATGCAGGGTAGCGTTGGCTTGAGAAGCCGAGGCTTACAGCCGCTGTTCTTAGACAACCTTGTGCTGGGCTGTTCCAGAAACACCCTGTCGACCACCTGACTCGGATGTGCAAACTTCATTTGACTGCATGCAGACTACTACGGTAGCTACGGGTCTATGGAATTTCGACCTCGGCCAGATATGCTCTGCCGATTCACCCGGTTTGAAGGGCCCAGTGCCTGGAGGCGATTCAGTTGCATGTTAAGATATGTTGAACTTTGAGCGTGGATTGCGGCAGATCAGCACTCCGGAAATGCCCAACAAAGACGTAACTCTACAACATGGGACGGTGACCTCTCTTTGGCCCTTTGCCTTTTGCCACATGATGCAATTGACCATGGTAGGAGCTATTGCAGTCCCTGACTCAACCACGTGTCAACTGCATGTCCGTACGCCTCTTTTGTAACAGCCCGCCTCAGGGAGCGAAATTAGACAATTAATTTTCATTAACGCTGTGGCCCTCATCGCCAAACTCTTTTAGAGAGTTGAGGCCTGTGAAACGGCCATCCCACCGCGTTTTAAATGCGGCGGTTCAGCACAGCCTTTATGCTCTCTTGCTTCTTGTGCCAATCCGTCCTGCAATGCTGCGCGTCCAATCCAGTCTCCAAGCACCCGCCCCATGGAGCTGTCCTGCTGTAGTGATGCGACAGAAGCGGCCTGTGAGCCTCCAAGATGTCGCTCGTGGACTTCAGGTATCCACAAAGCCCATCCTACAGCAGTATCGGGTGCTTTCAATGCTCATACGACCATGCACTGAAAGCAGCCGAGTATCCACAGTCTTCTTTCCACAGTAGTCTGTAACACTTGGGTTGTTCTTCCGTCCCTCGGGCGCGCCATTGATCCTTGTCGCTTGCTAGGCATTCTCAAAGAATCGCCGAGGGTTCCCACGCAGCGCCATGCACAGAACCATATATTTGTGTATGACATGGAATAATATAATACTATATTATATTTGTGTCTGTGTACTATGTGGAGATAGCTATAACAGATATTGTGTTGTATTATTCTAACTTGTTTATACTATATTAAATGTATTCTTCATTAGTGTATATATATACACACAGGTATATGTAAATTTGTCAATTTGTATATATATATATATACATATTATGTATAAGATGCACTGAGATGTATAACAGGTCGTTTTGCAAGGAACCTGTGGAACGTCTCGTTCAGGACCGCGGCAGGGATGTCGGAAGCTTTCGGCCCCTGTGGCTGGCGAGCGGATGCTTCGAGACAACGGACGGAGGGGCATCCAGAAAAAACTGAAGCCATAAACAGAACTCTGATAAACACCGAATCATGATCTATCATGCAAGTCTTTCATGCTCAAAGTCCGGTTCGGGCTCAGACGACGGCCGGAATTGCCACAGCCGCAGAGCCCTGCAGTTCGGGCTTCTCCGCCTTCTCACCCTTCCTGTGCAAGCGTCCGCAGCAAGGGTTGATCGCATGAGCCGTGAGCTCCGGAAAGTGGCTGTAAGCCCAGTGCTTCTCTGGAGGATGCAGGCTCCTGAGAGGCCAACGAAGCGAAGTCAACAGCGAACGATCACAAAATGGACAGCAAGTCGAGCAGCTTGACGACAACAGACAACAACAGACAACAACAGACAACAACAGACAACAAAATAGCAAAGACCCTCACAGCCCCTGCTATGCTTCGGATGATATGTAAGCCAACGCAATTACGTCGTAGACACATCGTAGACCGTAACATCCTGCAGAACTTGAACGTCCTTGGGCTGACCGACATCGACACTCTCCTCCCGACGTCCTGGAATGGTGCAGAGATGCGCAGCGTCATGACCATCTGCAAAGGTTTGCTATTTTTTCGGCCGTGTGCACGCCGCAGGTTGGCGACAAAAAGGAAAGGTGAAATGGCTGCGTGCCATGCATTTGGAAGTCTTTGAGTGGCAGCATGCAATTAGCATGCAGCGCCAACCTCTTCATGTTCGCGGCTTTCTGGGCAAGTGGAATGCAAGTGACTACAGTATGACTACTTGCAAGAGCTGCAATGCCAGAATGCACCAGTGCAGCACATCCGATGCTGCACTGTTGCACAACTAAGAGATGTGTCACAGAAGAGAACACGCATACCGTTCGGCAGTGGCGCAACGAAGAGCAACAAGGAAACTCCCTGGCTTGTTGTGGCACGTACGCTGTCTGTGCCCACGCATCGGACATGGACACCTCACAGATCACGGTCCGAGGATACGAGGGCACGGCGTCACGGCACCAAGCTGACCGAGGTCGCAAAAGTGGCGGTGCAGCGGCGGTCATCCAGCTCTGCAATTGTGCTGCCGGACCGAGTCGCAATGCCTGCGCTGGCAAGCGCGGTGATGTCGCGAGCCGGCGCACTAGGCCTGTCTGCACAAGGCGGCCCGCGGAAGGCCGTGAATCAGTTACGGCGAGTTACGAGTTGCTTGTTTACATCGGAGCCGCGCGACTCAAGCATGTGGCTTTGCTGGCATCTGGCGCGGCAAGGACTCTTGTGCTCCGTGCCCTTCTCAAAACGAGCTTGTTTGCAAGAAGCTCATCTTGAGATCGCGGACAAGAAGCGAAGTCCTTGCAATAGCTCGCTTCCTCTGCGAGGAGTGCTGCGTGAGTGCCTCAAGCAACGGACAAAACCATGTGCAAATGGTGTGTAGCTCGCCATTTTGTTGTGTGCAGCGAGCTGGTACAGTCTACATAGTTGATGGGAATGTCGATGGCTCCAAAGTCCTGAGGCTAATAGCATGCACAGCTGTTCCCACACACAGCAATGCCAAGCCTGAGGATGACTTCATGGTATTCCCCCCTCCTTAACACTTTCGGAGAGATAACTGAAGCAACCATGGCTTCCGGATTGCAACGTAAATCTGCAAA
This sequence comes from Symbiodinium natans, assembly GCA_905221605.1. Classification (NCBI taxonomy): domain Eukaryota; class Dinophyceae; order Suessiales; family Symbiodiniaceae; genus Symbiodinium; species Symbiodinium natans. The sequence continues at coordinate 568,222 of CAJNDS010002204.1, read as the reverse complement.
GCCCGAGGAAGTATCGTACTGTAATTGCACCAGGCCTTGCCATCATGCGTGCAGCTTCAGCAAGGGGATTAATACGATGCATCCCCAAAGGGTGGTGAAGGGTGGGGAGTTCATCTAAAAATTTGGTGGGACAAAGGAAGCCTGGCTCAAGCCAGAAGCGCATGAAATAGCACACGGATGTGTATCTAATGGTCGCATCGCCCCAAGCTGTGCCACAACGATCCACAACGTGCAGGTGGTCATCCTGTGACCCAAAAACCGCTTGGGCAGTCGTTGTAGTCGTTGTGCAGTTGCGCAGATGTGCAATCGGGCTTCAACGAACATTCATAAACAAAATTAGCTTAGCTCAGCTAAATAGCTGAATGCTCGCTGTCACAGCTTACAGGTCCTCCGAGAGGTCTCGTTTCATAGTCGACTTTAGCTCGGTGACCTCTGAAGGCAGCTGCTGCAAATATCCACATCTGCACTATTCTGCATTCCGATTTCCCTGCATCTGCGTCCGTTCGCCGGAAGCTGAGAAAAGCACCGTCTTGTGCATCGGTGCAAGGGCTGCACGAACGTCCTGGATAGCAGGGCTGCGAAAGCCCTTGACTTTTGTTGCACTGCGCGGTCCTTCTCAACCCGTTTGTCAGACTCTTGTGATGTGGAGCGTTCCTGCAGCCAACGCTGTGCATGGAACACCAGTTGTACTGCCCTGCGCCTTGTCATTTGTGGAACCTCCCTACTGCTGTAGTAACCGTACATTATTCTACTGCATGCGGCACCGATGACGCGGACCCGCATGTCGCGAGCTTGTTTCTTGCAGTCATGTAGGACTATAATGCTATTCGAAATGAGACTGCGCATCAACTCACAACATGCGCAGTGGGATGTGGGCCACATGGGGAGGCAGGCCTTTACGCCAGGCGTCAGATTCTGCAAACAGGAGACCACCTGCAAGAACGCGCGACGTCATAAGAGCCAACAATCCCGGCTATCCCGAATGAAGGAAGATGCTTCTCTTCAGGTGTGAAGGCTTGAAGGTGCTGGAGAGACTGCAGCCACATGTTCAGCGATGGCTCTCAATTTGGCCTCGCTGATGCAGACGCTACCACAGCTGCGGACATCCAAGAAGTCGAAAATCAGCTGTGGCTCCTATCCATGAGCGCAGAGCCCTGTTCTCAACTTCAGCTGCTTGAATCAATTTGAATCATCAATCAGAGCAGATGCATGCTGATGCTTCGCTCCTCACACTTCACATCCAGCTTGCACAACAGCTGCGCGAACGCCTCTTCTGCGGGCAGATTAGCTTCCCCTGCATATTGCTCTCAAATTGACCCCCCTACTCTGCAACATTCCGCAACCTGTGCCTGACAGTTCAGACGCCGATCCCAGGCCACCCCAGAGTTGCGGAAGAGATCGGCAATCCGCCGATGATGGACCAGAGCCTGCTCCCAATGAATGCATTGCTCTCATTGCTCGGTCTGCAAGTTTTTTTTACTCCTTCGAGAGCAGTGTAATGCAGTGTCCTCACCTGCAGGCGGATGCCCTCGACCACGCAGCTGGGCACAAAGAGCTTCACTCCGCGGAAGAACCTTTGCGCCAGGGTACCAACAGGCACCGATTTACATAGCTTACCACGATTACAGTGTATTGCAGTTTGCCGAGGCTTGACGGTCCATTTCAGGATGGTCGGTTGACAGAATGCTAGGTTATCTAGGTTGGTCACACGCTCCAGGCAGAGGTTGACCTGACCACTGCTAAAGCATGTCCATGGTGTTGTGGCGCGTTGTGGCGACTTGAAGCATCTTGGAACGTCCTAGTGCTCACCCGCATCCTTATATGCACAGTGAGGCACTCGTAAAGGGTCAGCTTTGCTGTTCCGCTTGCATCGGCTAGCCAGAACAGGTAGCTGGTCTCCCGCCTCATACCAACAGCATCGCCAGGACAGTGCAGCACGGCTAAAGCGATGGCTACAGTGATGCATAGTGATGCTATGCTGCGATTTCGATAGCCTGCTGAAGTCCAGTTCCTCCAGAATCTCTGCGAACTCCGGGCAGGTCAACCTGGCTTGCGCCCGATACGAGTCGGGTCGAGTGCATCTGTTGATACAGGTGGTAATCGGTCGGTCTTGTTGAAAAATGCTGGACCAGCTTTCGTGACCCAACGAAGTCAAACTCACTTTTATTTGAACCCGCGATGGGAAACCCTGAGAGGCGCGGCAACAGATTTTCGCTCGGACATTGTCTTTAGAAATAACGCCTCCGGAATCCCGAAACAGCGAAGGCATGACCAGGTTTAAGTCGGGAAGAGCCTCTAGAGTCTAGATCCTTTGGGGAGGCTGAAGGGGGAGGCGTGCAGTTTCCGGGTCCAGGGTTTGAGCGCCTGTTGGGTAAGATGGTTGAGGTTCAGGAGGCTAAGGCGGTTAAGGGCGCCCAATGCCAGATTCACCCTTTGCACCCAAGACGCCGCATGTCGTCATCGTTGTTCAACTCCTGCCCAAGTCAGCTGCAACGGCTGTTGTCTGCAGATAATGCTGGGCAAGAGTGGATGCATCCTCGTTCTCCAGGTGCTCAAAGGATTCTCGGAAGATCGCCTCGATGCTGCGATAGCGCTGCTGAACCTGCAGCGGTCGCTTCTGGCAATCTTTCCGAATTTCAACTCGAATAAAAATCCATGAAGATCCTCTGATGTCGCTGCTCTGCCCCGCCTTTCGCCGGAAGTCTTCCATGTGCAGAGTGGGTCTGGACAGCGCCAAGGCGGAGATGAGCCTCGGATGCACAAAAACGCAAAGAGAAAGAAACACCACAACCGAAAAAACACTCAACCGAAAAAACACACACACACACACACTCACACCCACCCACACACACACACACACACAGAGACAGACACAGACATATACATCGGCCCGGTGGGGCAGGGTGGCATTCTGGAATCATACGTTTGTCAGGATTGCAGGTACATTGCGGTCTGAGAACTCAGATCGTGAAAGATCCCCGCCATCATCAACGTCCAAGATTCGACAAGCCTAGGGAGCAGGAGTTGTATCAATAGAGCAAAAGCATCAATCGTGTGCTGGAGCCTTCTGCGCGGCCGCCTTGGCCAAGCCCAGCCGGTCGATGAGCTTTCGTTCGAACACCTGACAGCGACATCTCATCGGAGATGCTTCCAGATTGCCGGCATGTGCTGGCAGAGCCTTTAGCTCAATGTTCTCCTTGCTTGAACTGCCTGGCCCAAGACCTGGTCATGAGAAGCGAGCTAAACGCACGATGCTGAAATCACACAGATACCACAACTCTTCCTACATCTTCCTAGGGTCCAACAAGGACGAACATGTCCAAAACCTCAAAATGCCAGAAGTATCCCGAAGATCAAAGGTCTTTCCTGTTAGGGTACGAGTCGGCCACCACAAATCTCATAACGCCCTAACCGTCTGTGTAGCGAAGAAACTCGCACCACCATGGTCCAGCCTAAACCCAGCTGTTTAAACATATCGCTTCTGCGCCAATTTCGCTGAAACATGGTGACCTGCGGGGTTGGTTCAGGTCTGAAGAAATTGAAATGAAAGAATTAGAAGAAACAATGGTGCGGGTCAGGCCGCCTTCCCAAATTGCGTCGGTGTTTCCGAACTTCTGACGGGCACGCTCAGCCTTGGTGCAGTGCTAGTGCAGAGCGCACTCCTTCTTACAGACCTACTTCTTGAAGCAGGCAGAGTGATGGTCAGCGATGGGGCCATGATGGGCAATGCAAACGCATGCAAGCCACAACAACAGCTTAAGCCTGCGGCAATGTCCTCCATGAGCAGGGATGGACCAACGGCTCCGAGGGCCGCGACCAAGTCGAAGAGGGATGCCTCTTCGGCAAAATCTAGCTGAAGGACATTTATCCGTCGTGGTCCTTTGTATCTGCTAAGAATCGAAAGTCGATACAGGATTCGCCATGATGCGCCCCGGGCCAGACTACAACAAAGTCTATACGCCCGCACACGCATAGGCGTGTTGACGCAAGCTCATACCATCGACCCTCCAAATCAAGTCCTGGCGATAACAGTTGAGCACTCTGGCTTGGAGCAGCCGCCTTACTGACGGGATCTCCACTGTCTCTCACATTGTCCTCAGCAAGGCAGCGTAGAAGGCTTAATTTCTGCGTTGAAGGATTGCTAGTAGAGCACAAAGCCATGCCCTCCGACACGAGGAGAAACTCACGGCTTATCGCTCCTGCTGAAAGCAACAGACAACTGCACGAGGCTACTTTTAGACTTGGCGACAGATGAGCATCACTGCGCAGAACAATGGTAGCAGATGGTACTTTACCACATCTCCAACCTCCCCAGAGCCTGCGCGCTAGACCACCAGACTCCCAGTTAGACCGCGCAGTTTCCGTAGTGTCGAGGAGCAAAGATTGCCCGGTGCTCGTCCAACTCCACGACATGAATGCGGCCTAAAGTAAAACTGCCGATGCTCCAGAGAGGCGATACGCAACATGCATTCACACATGTTCTTCAGCGTGCAATTGCTCCAAGCTAGGGTCATGGCACAAAGCAGCACCGAACTCCTTCAAGAGTTGACGCAGAGTTGACGGAAACTCACCCGCCACCAGCCCAAGCTTCTGGAAAGCAGGTGCCTCCAAGATCAATGGCTTCGCAGGATTGATGAATCCATTTCCTTCCATTGCTTCCAAGGCCTCTCGAGAACTGCTTTCTGGGAGTAGGGTCTTCATGGTCTTCGAGTCTTGCATGGGTAGCACTTGCTGCGTTGAGGCCTGCATAGTCTTGGTGTATCCAAACGACACCAATCGCTTTCGAAGTCCATCGATCCCAGTGATCTCAGCCACGCCTTCAAGGGCTGCCTCACATTTTCACGGTCTGCACGTTGCTTGCATTGCATCAACGGCAGGTTGATATTCAGGCATGTTGCAATCATGTTGTCATGCAATAATGTAGATTCCTGCCTGGAACTCGGCCAAAGTCACACTGCCTGCAGTGGGCAGCTTGCTGGGTTTCGTTGGGGTTGTGAAGTATTTTGAGGTGTTGAGGGCGGCCTCACTTTAGAGCCGACAGCATCATGGGAGACTTCCGTACAAGGTTCTTCGGCAAGATATGCAAAGACTTGAGGACTCGAAGTCTTGCTGACGCTTCTCTATTCGTTCCAAGGCACGCCCCCTTCCCCCCCGCTCCCCCCCCCAAGAAAAAACAAAAAAACTGCCTTCTCAGTCCGAGAACTTCCCAGATGCGTCCCCCGGACTCGGAAAACAACCTGCCCAAAGTATCCGAGGACCGACAACTACACCCTGCTTAGAACACGAACTTAGACTTAAGCACAGACCCATGCAGCAAAGCCACCGTCCCGATTCAAATCCAGAAGCTCAAAGCTGATGCGTGCCTGCACAACATCTAAGCCTAAGCTCTGGTGCCCTTGGTGTCCTCGATAGCATGAAGAAGCAGAAGGTCTGCACTCGCCAGAGCCTCGCGGAAAGTGGCCAGGCCGGAGCCGCGAAACATGGCTCCCCACTCCTGCACGCATTGCAAGACATCGCCCGCCCCAGTTGCCACATGTGCTGCGACATGTGCTGCCCATGAAATATGCCACAAGATATGCCAGATATGCCTCCGGCCCGAGCTTCTGGTTCACATTCAGATCCAAGCATCGGAAAGCGTCGGCAAGGCAGACATGCTTGCCCAGGAGCCTGCAACGCCGTGGCTCAGGAGAATGCGAGACTATCATGGATCCAAGAGCTGCCTCTTGCGAAACTTTCTCAGGGAAAAGTTGCAGTCATCCGCCAGGGGGGCAGGCTGCAAACGTTTTGCAAACGCAAGAGGTTCTCCGGACTCCTAAACCAGGGCATGGCAAGAACATCACGCCGCGCAGCAAGCGAACTATCAGATTCTCAGGAAGATCGAGTATCACTATGCTATGTATCCTTGACTACACACCTCAAGGGCGCCTCAACGAATGAAGGCATCAAACACTCCAAGTGGCCAGCCATTACAGTACCGGACCTTTACAAATCTTTGCAAGACTTTCACAATATGCAGGCTCCTTGTTCAGCTCGTCGCTCATGTCTCCAATTTTGCGAACAAGCAGTGCCGCATTCTTTAGCCTGTGGAAAACCGGCTTCTTCGTGAAATCAGGCTGCTCTGCGCTCTCCCAAACCTCGGCAACGCTGCTGGCCTCGTATTTCGATCTGCCCAGTACATCCTTATTCCGCTTCGTTCCAGCATTTTCTGGAGTGACGTAGAGAGGTTGTCTGCGCGGCGCTGATGAGTCTTGAGCGTCAAACTTGATGTTCAGCTCTCGCTTCAATAGGTCGCTCATCTTTTTGAGCTGTGCCACATCTATTCCCGACACCGCCTTCTTCAGTGACTGCTCGAGCGCTGATCTTGGAGAAAGTGGCTGCGCCTTGAAATCCCGAGCCTCGTGCGACTGCCGGTCTTTGGATGGCTTCAGCATGCTTGTTAGGCTTCGCTTCACTGCGCCATCATCGCTCAGCGCGTTGATGGATGGCAGAACGGGAACGCTCAACGAAGGATTGTTTGCCTGGAAGGCCAAGGCTTTCACTCCTCGTTGGCGCCGGTAACTGCTGCCGACCCGGGCCATGGACACAGGGTTGGTGGGGAAGAGGACCCTCAGGGCCAAGACCGGTTGTGGCAAGGCTGGAAGCACGTTACAATCTTAATCATTCCACTGAATTACACTACATTACATTCTACGAAGGCCCTCATGTGGCCCTACAGCCAAAGAGCCTGTGCCCAAGTTTGGGTCAGCAACGTAACGGCACACCGTACAACATTGTACACTTTTGTCGCCACGTTGCCTCAGGATGCACTCCACGGCCTCCTCCGTCATCTCCACTGAGCTCAACGCTGCCTTCTCGGTCACCAGCGCTGCGTAGCGGCGTCGCATCTTGGGGCTCTGACTGCCCTCCTCCCCGTCCGAGCGCAGAGCCTTGACGGAGCCTTCGCCTTTGCTGAGACTGCGCTTCTCATCCTTCATACGGGCAAGGGCCTCCGGTGCGGCGGGCACCGGGCGAGCGAAGCAGGCTTTTTCGGAATTGCTGAGGCCATAGAGGCCGCGGCGCCGTCGCTCCCAGCGCTCCTGCTCTTCCTGTTGCACCATTTGCTGCTTCTTCTTGTTCCCATGATGGATGGAAGCCCGCCTTTGTCTGATCTCCTCAAGGTTGATGTCGCGAACTTTGGAGGACCGCTTCAAAGCGAAGAAGCCCGACTTCTTGAACTCATTGTCGTCATCTCGCAGATCTGGCAAAGATCGACTCTGTGCAGATTGCATGCCGCTGCTATGGACGCATGCACGACGTGCTTCCGTGCACCGCTGTCACAGAAGCCATGAATTAGGAGCGTTCAAGTGAACGTGCTGACGAAGCCTTCCCCAGCACATCCCCTTTGGGGATGTGCTTAGCCGGAAATGGCTGCAAGGAAACACAGGGACACGTGTAATTCTGGGGGGCCTGTTGCTAGCGCAGGTTGATCTTCAAACTTCAAGCTGGCATCCACATGAAATGACCGCATGAACAACCGCACCTCGACCCAAGCAATGTTTGCTTGTTCGTATGACTCCTACCCACACATGACTCAAATGTAGCTGCATGCAATGCTGCATGCATGCACAGGCGGCTATGTGTCGTTGATGGCAACCTGCAAGCATCATGAACTGCGCACATCGCATGGCAAGTGTAGACTTTGCGGTCGGTCCGTGTACTCCAGCAGGAATGATGCTGGAATTCCTTTTGCTGGTTCAGCTTTCTGGCTGGAGTCCGCACTTGTGCGCGATCTTCACGCACCGGCCCAGCTCCAGGTCTTCCATGTTCTACGTGAAGGTACACTGCATCAAGGGTGCGGCTGAACCCTGTGGTAAACTGCGATGTGCAGTCTGGCACTATTTGCCTTCGCGCGTTGTGTAAAGTTCTCATGTCGCATGTAAGCTGCATCACTATAGCAAGTACTCGCCAGGCAGTAACAGTATGGTATCAACCGGATTTCGATGGAACGAATCTACAGCTAGCTAGACTACTCCTCACCGTTTGGGTTTGCCTTGCAATAGACCCACGCACGGTTCTTCTCCAGCGCCGCGATGCTAGCCTAGGCATCAAGCATGCGCAGTCGCAGGTCGTAGATCTCCCCGCACTGCATGCAACTCAGCACTGTACCACCTCAGGCCTTAGGCTGCTACGCTGGAGAAGCCTGCCAAGCGCAGCTCGGCACTGGAGTAGCCTCCCAAAAGTACGCGCCGAAGGGTCAGCTAGAGCGACCAGTGATCAGCTTGGGCCCATTCGGAGCTCCAAGATGGGAGGCACTGTTGGCGGCTAGCAAGAACATGCTTGTCCAAGCTCATGACCCAAGGGTCCAAGATTGATCTTTGTTCCATGCCGCTCGAAGCAAAAAAGCTCCGAGCCTCCGGAAACGTAATCATTTCGGAGTTCAACGTAAGGGCATGCTAGGGCTGCAAAGTGATTTGCGAGCGAAGGAGGCAGCTTGCGCAGCAAGTCTCAACAGTCTCTTATTCGTAGCAACCCGCATGAAAGCTTCCACACTCGAACCCCAGGCGCTCCCCATCAACTGAAGCCTCCGCTGCGCAGGTCCGAGAGCGTGAAGCCGCCTCTGCTTGGGGAAGGACAAGGAAGCAGCAAAAGGGAGATCAGACGTAAAGCCAACAACACTGGCCGACAACGGGAAACTACCGGCAGCAGAGCTAAACTGCGTTGTGTGCTGTCTACGTCCATGACGAAAAAGCTCGTCCACTACGGTAGGGGAGGCACCGAGCTTCAGCTTCCAAGCTTGCACCTGAGAAAGACATGCTAAGGCAGGGTGCACATGGGTTCAATGAGTCCAGTGGCTTCGAGAAGTGTCCAGCAAGCATCTTGGCTGCGTGCTCCCCGCTTTCGAAGAGCAATTACGGAGGCTACGTCGGTGAACCTATGCGCGAAGCTTGATCCCGGGAGGATTTGCTCGAGATTGGCATTAGGACTGGGCCCAGCAGTCCGCATGTTCCTGATGGAAGCACCTTCTTTCCCACAGCAATCAGAGATACTCATGCGGTCTTACATTTGCAGAGTATGCGCGGACCTGCGGATGCCAGATCAGCAAGGTGGAATCCTGCCTTGTGAGCGGAGGCCAACAAAAGCGTAGTGAAAGTGAAGAGGTTGCATATATGTAGTCCATGGCTCCGTGCCAGGAATGCTGCCGGACTTCTTTTTGGCCAGGTCTGCTTGCTTTGTCAGCATTGCTCTGAGCCGGTGCGTGATCTTCACACACCGTGCCCAACCCGGAGTATTTTGCACGTGCAGGCTTCGTGCGGTACGCACGGCGCCAAGATGCGCCAGGAGGCTGCTGTTGGCTCGGACAAGTGACGCGGAAGTCTGGCGTTCTCTACCTGCGGGGTCAACGCAAGTTGCAGTGTTGTCACCGATTCAGTATGGAGGTCCACTATTGTGCAACGTTTTCAGAAAATCATGCTCAGGATACCGGGAATAATGCAAAGTTTCAGGGCCGGGGGCCCTGACAAAACCCATCCGTTACAGAAGGCGAGCAGGCGTGGAGCCCTCGGCACTGGCCTGGAAACTTCAAGGCCTCACAGCACTTTCTGAACCACTTCAAAAGGCCCCAAACAATTGTTCAACCGGTTACTCCGCGATGCAGTTGCCCGAAAAGCTGAAAGCCTGATCCCGGGCCCCCAATCTCATTATGCAGTGTTCCTCTGAGAAAATTGTCTGAAGTCCCTTAGAGTGTGGAGACTGAGCGTGCTGCTGGCACGACAATCCACATCCCCAGCCCCCGGAGTGCAAGCAGCGTACCGAAGGAAACAACGTTCATCTTCTGTTCGCGCCGACCTGGAGCGCAGTAGGCTGGCAGGAGGTGAAGCCTGCCGATCCCACAAAGCGACGGAAACGGGATGATGGCTTGCTTGATCACAGCTCAGACACCGAGCGCACGCCACACCTCGATGGTCGGCAGGGCTTCCTGCGCGGATGCCTGCGCAGATTCCAGATGCAACATAGACAACATAGGGAAAGCAGCAATGGCTGCTTTGCGCTGCTCTTTGAGCCTGCTCTCTCTTTTGGCCGCACTTGCGGCAGAACTTCGCATCGGCTGCATGCGGGGTTCCGCACTTCAGACATACTGCCTGGCCGAGCAAATGCAAGCACAACTTAGCAGACCAACGGTACATAGGCGCGAGCTGGGCCACCGAGGGTCCTCCCCTGTCCCTGCGGGTGTGTTCTCTCAGCCCCAGAACTTCCCCAAAACTTCTCATGGGCTGGACTTTAGACGGTCCCGAGGGTATTCTTGTGTTCGCTACGCAGCTCCTCCACGCTTCTAAGGGCACCTTACAAACGAGGCCATAGACCCCAAAAGCGCGATGCCGCGTCCCACGAGCCACCCAAGTACGAGCAATGGAGAACAAAACATGGGCTACCAAGAGACCATCTCCCTGGGTTCCAAGGCTTGCACGACCTTGAACAACTGACCCTGACCCGTGTTTGCGACAAACCCGTGCCGCATCCGAATCCCGGTCCCTAATCTCTGTGTAAAATTGGGGGTCCCGAATTTCAAGTTCCCCGCCGCGGAAACAGTGCCAGTTGACAAGGACCCCCGAGAAGCGGAGTGCGCCCATTCATGTTTATGGCTTATGGAACAAAACAACATGTCAGGGCCTGGGCACTTGTGAAGCGGAATGTGGCAGTGCTTGAAGCTGCGGGAGAGGCTGCCGGCCTTCCAGTGTTATGAGCTCGCTGGGTGGGGAGGGTGGGGGGGGAAAGGGGGAGAAACGGCAACCGTGACTCCACAAGAGCTGCTGGCTTGACTGACACCGGAGGCATTTGAGGCGGGACTTCATTGTTTTGTGCCCCCCCCGCCCCATTGGCTCCAGATGCGGCCTGCTCCTTCCCAGGCCGCACCCTTCTTCAGTAGCAATCACCGACAGATTCGAAACTTATGAATCTTGTCCAAATCCCATCATGCGAGCATGCATTCTCGCCAACGTGGTACCATAGCAAAAGAAAACGTGAACTGCAGCCGCGTGCACGGGTGGGAGTTAGTCTTTTGTTTCTCACGCATCCTTTAGCCTCTGGACTCTGAGGTTAATTCTTTTGCTTCTTACACATCCTTTAGCCTCCTAACCCCTTAGCCCACAGCCCACAACACACACACACACACACACACACACTCACACAAAAGAAAAAAAACAACCCAAAAAACACCCCCAACAAACCTAGCTCCCGGCCGAGGCCTGTTGCGTAGCGTAGCGTCAACAATATATCCAGAGCTTGAAGGATAAAGGTGATTCGGATGTGTACACATCACATTCGGAGCCCCAAACCTAGGCAGCAAACATGAATACATAACCCGCTAAATACATGGTTCTATAAGGTGCAGTAGTACTGACTACATGCATAGTCTTCACTAAAGCATCGAGCACATACAACGGATTCGTATGTATGTAGACAATCCATGCCCGCCCCATCCTGAGTGTTTGCGGCGAGGCTGCACCACTGGGTGTCCCTGTCACACAGAGCCACACATGACCAAGAACCAACTGCCTACTACATGCACTCGAGTTCTTTGAGAACATGCAGGAAATGCTCCAGCATCCCGCGCCGGTCTCTAAGCGTAGCTATGCTGGCCTGCGGTCGGACTGTTCGTCGTACTTCCTGGGTACGGGAAATGTATGACAAGAAAATGGCTGCCCGTTTTTTTTTGCAATTCCGCTGCAGTCGAGAAACTTGCATGGGACATGGCCGATGGCAATGGTGAGTGATCCTGACAAACCAGACTCAATGTACTGGCCAGAATCCCGCTGAAGACGAAGCAAATGGTGCTGAGATGCGCTGAGCACGGGTCCATCAAGGTCTTGAGGTCCTCCATGTTGCCAGTCAGCGTCCTGATTCTTGCCCGACTGAGCTTCTCATGTCTATTTCACAGATGATTCGGACCTCAAAGCATCCCCGTAGTCGGGATCGATGTGCCGAGGAGCCTTGAAGAGAAGTTCAGAATTGAACTGAGTTCAACTCCCTTCGTGCCCTTGGTGCATGCCAGCACGCGCCTGCGCTGCATGCATCTCGGCCTGAAGCCGGCTCTGAGATTTGGCTACCTCCTGCAGCACTTGCAAGCACGAGGTTTTTCTGGACCTCCCCGGAAGTCTTGGTGACTCTCAGTGGCTCTCCAGGCCCGATGAATGAGCAGTCAGAGCAGTCCTGGAGCTGCTCTGCTAAGTGGCTTAAGCTCCGCTCGAACCTTCCGCAGAGTCACGGTAACACCAACAGCGCTAAAGCAAGATCCACATTTGGAAATCTCTAGTTTCTGCATCGGTTGCACATGCTATACGGGTGCCCAGCTGTGACTTCAGCTCTCGAAGGGCTCTCTGCTGTTGCCGCATGTCCTGCGGAATTTGAGCAAAGACCAAGAGCTTCCGTGGAGCTTCCGTGCTGCACTTGCCAGCTCGAGACGCTTTCTTTCGCACCCTTAAATCAAGAAACAGACTGGTGCCGTGCCCATATCTTTGGGGAACATTTCGCCTAAGGTACAGTATCTTGTGCAAAGCTAGCTTGCTCGTCGCTGAGCCAGCCACAACCTCACGAATTCACGCTGCTCGTCAGTTTGCGGAGACCAGGCCAATGCCCCAACATCAGCTTTGCTCCCCCTCCAAAACGGGTAGTCCAGCAATCACAAGGTAGTCCCAACAACACCAACAACTTGCCAAATCTTGCCAATGTCGCTGCCTGGAGCTGTAGCCGGATTGCACCATCTCCAAACACTTTTCGGGTGCCATTTCGCGGAACAGGCTTCCGAGGAGACAGGCCGCCACTACACCTTAAGTGCAAAGCAACGGAACATGCCTCCCGTGAGCTTATCTCAAGGAGCGACGAGGACAGGACCACTGCGCCCTCGGCCGCCCCAGCAATGCAGGTAGATGACCTGTGGCGTAAGCACGGAGAAAAACAGCACACATAAGAAACAAAAAAAGGCAGGTGCTCCTCGTTGGCTTCCATCCGTCGCGTGAGCTCACCCACCAATTCGGAAAGTTCCTGTGACCGCGGTGTGTTCAAGTCCTGTGACACGGCCAGGGAGCAAAGAGAAGCAAGTTCACGCACTCTGCCAACGTTGCTGGTGAAGACCGGTCCTGTATGGGGCAGTGCCTTAGTCGCTTGATCTTGCAAGGTATTTCGGAACATGCCTGAATGGCCCTGAGGTGATGTGGCTAAGTTTGTTCGGGCTGCAAGAACTGGAGGCCCGATGCCAGGCTCTGGGCTCTGGCGGCATAAGGCAGAAAGCACCCCGGGAAGCCCGTCACGGAAACCCCACCATCCGGCCAATCCGATCCAGGGCCAACCTGTGGTGGTATCTCGGACCTTAGCTGAGCCACTGCTGAGCCATGTCAGCGCTGCCCTTGCGCCTTGCATCCTAACCTCCCAAACTTCCCAAATAATCCAAGTGCTGCCAGTGGCACTGTAAACAGACAAAGGTGGTGATGCCAGCATCCAGCAAGCTGCCTAGGTCTCCTAAATTGCCTTCCTGCTGGCATCCTGCTGCCATGCTGCTATCAATTCCGAGCATGTGGCGCAGCTGCTCATCGGCGTCTTGCTGGGACGTGCAATAGACGGGATTCAGGTACGGATAGCGGCCTCAGGAGATCTCGGGACTGCTTGCAAGGGGCACCACCAAAGTCAGACGTAAAAGTGACTGGGTCCATGGCCGATCATGAGGTGCCCTGGTAGAAGCCAATTGGCGTGCTCTGAGAAGCGGCATGGTTGCACATTGGAAGCCAGCAAGCTGGCCATTCCACTTCGAGCTTGGAACCAGAGCAGCACCAGGCACCAACAGACCCTCTGCACAGTGAGCCCAAACCTTCGAAAGTGAAGCTGCTGCCGCCATGTGTTTGAGGCACGCATTCGATCCTTGTGATGCTGATGCTAAGACTTGCAAAAACCGTAGACTCATTGAGGTGATCTGGACTAGACAGCTGCCTCTTTCCTGCTGCACAGTATGCTCTTGATATTGCGCTGCACGTTGAAAAACGGGATTTGTGAACAAGAAGTACAGTAGCTCGCGACTGTACAAAGCTGCGTATCTCAACGTGTGGCCACAGCGTACAACAAGGAATCTTGCTTGGATCGCCCATCCCCAGGTCTCCTCTGCAAGCGTATCTGAGGCCGTCCCACCAAACCCTACTTTGTCCAGGGGTTGCGAAACTTGCAATTGTTCCAGCCTGGCGGCGCAGCACTGCTTCTGCAAGGGTTGGCAAAGCTGTTGCTCACATCGGTTTCGACTGAATCGGATTGGACTACTCTCCTGTCACGGCTTAAGCACATGGAGCTCTCCCCATATCAGTGAAGACAGTTTGGTGCAAGCTTGCATGTTCACAAATTCTCGATGTTTTGGATCGAGCTGCCAAGCAGCAAGCTTTCATGTGTAGTGTTCATTGTATGCATGCTGCATCGTTGGGCATCCTCCGCATAAGCATTGTGGATGGCATGTGCCGTATGAGTCTTCTATAGAAAGCTTTGCAATGCTTCCTGCCCTCCATGAAGACAAGTTTGCCGAGGTGTCTAGACGTGCAACTGCAATGTCATAAGCCCTCAAGCATTAACCCTCTACTTGTCTGAGCCACATCGAGCCCACAACCAAGACAAGTGAAGGGTCAAGGGAAGAAAGGTAGCCTCAAAGCTGGAGGACCAGCTTGTGCATCCGCTTCACCACGGACGGTACTACTGTGGGATCGTGGAGGCGTGCTCTCCTGCTGTGCGGTGGTGATTGCGTTGGTGGCGGTGTGAAGCTGTCTGCGGTTTGCGGACGTTACATCCGAAGCTTCCCGGCCATGCCGTTGTGCGGATTTGGCTGAAGCTCTCTTCACTTCACTTCACTTGGGAGCTTGAGTCTCTCTTCTCTTCTCTGCGCGACTCAAGCTCTCTCCCTCTCTCTCTTTTCGGTAAGTCCATGTGAATCTGTACCCTTCAGGTCGAAGAGCAGCACATTGCACGACATTGCCAGCCTGGAAATTCGGTGTGCCAGCTGCTCTTCAACGCGATCCTCACAGATGGCCATGCGTGGCCATTGAGCATACATGCGTTTACGAGAGAATACCTTCCTTCATGCGAAAGCACTATGCGCAGGTATGGGTGGGTGAGGTGTACTATGGTGTACTGTGGGGCATGAAGCCGCTTCTGAAGGATCCAGCATCTGCTAAACAAGCTGAAAGAGGAGTTTGTCTCGGTTCCCTCTGTCCTTTGGCAAAGCGCGGGCCAAGCCCTCATCCAGTGCCTGAATAGTCGACTGTTGCTGGAGTGAATGTGGGTTGCAAGCACGTGAATTCAAGATTTGAAGGGAACACCAAGGACCCACGAGTCCAAACCTCGGGGGACTGTGGACTACAGTATGAATGAACACCTCAGGGAGGCAAATCAGGATCTGGCCTGCACACGTTGCTCCAACCTGGTCGCAGGGGTGAGAATCCCAGCCAAAAGCAGACGCACGATCATTCCAGAGAAATGGCTGGTTGTACCTACATACACTGCCTAGGTTTAGAGTTACAGTGACAGAATTGGTGCCTTCAGATTTGGGGCCGAATTTTCCTTATTTCAGGATTGGAAGTTAAGAGCTTTAGGGTGCAGTACCTTCAGCCGCTATCTGTTTTTTTGGGACTGTTGGGAGAGTTTGGGCAGGTCTGGGAGGGGTTTGGGAGGGTTTGGGCCAGGTTTCCGGAATCATTTTCAAGCCCAAGAGGACGATGAGAAAGTGAGGGGCGCATTTTGTTAAACAAAATAACGGATTCATTTTCTTAATTCGAACAAAATGAGGGGCTTTTGTTTTTGGACCTGAAAATTGCATTCCCTCATTGGCTGATGGGTCAGCCTCCTGGAATTGGAAAGGTTGGGGGGGGGGGGGGTTTGGAATGTTGGAAATGTTTTTGGGACTGTCGGGAGGGGCTTGGGCAGGGTTTTCGGAGCCATTTTCAGGCCCAAAGGATACTAGGAGAATGAGGGGTTCACTATCTTAACTTCGGCTTGGTTCGGGCCCGGCCATGAAGGAGTTTGGACATAAGAAAACTGTTCAGAAATTCACGGTGCTTTGAGGGTGTGAGGTCGTATTTCTGGCTGAAACGTGCTCCTCTACTCTGAGAATTCCAGGGTAGCCTCACCTGGAATTCTTCGCTTTCTTATCCAGAACTGTCACTGTACTTGAAAGCACAAAGGAGCGCTTCAGATCCAGAGCTCGAGTCATTAAACTCCCGACCTGGACATGCGACCCGCGAGCTGCTCGCGAAATGGTATCAGCCAGTCCTTTCGAACTCTGCAGGTGGGCTTTAGAACCCTTAGACAATCACGAGGATGTATGAAGATGATTGAAGATGTGATAAGACAAGCATCCATTCAGGATGCGCGGGTACAGCCGGTTCACAGTCTGACTCACCGCGCCTGTTCCCTGCCCGGGAAACACTCCATGAGAAGCTCTCAGCCCACTGCAGGCAGCAAACAAGAAGTCCTTGTCAAGCTTTTGCAGGTCCTGCCTCGCCGCAACAACCTGCCGGGTGCCCAAGCATGCCGAACCACCCCGCTTCAAAACAGCTTTCGTTCACTCGCACCCAAAGGACTTCGAGGGCTTTCCACTTCCCCCCGATCCCACCATGGGCCTCCATCATGCTTGCGGCGCACGCCGAAGAGGTTACCTCAGTGCGACAAAGCATGAGAAGTTGCGATTAGCAGTCATTAGCAGTCATTAGCGGTACTTAGCAAGCTCTGGTACACTGCTTTATCAAACCTAAGCCATCAACCTCGGCACAGGCTCGAATAGCATCTGCCAGGGCATCCGCGGCCTGCAGCGCAATCAACTTAGTCACTTAGTCTCACTTAGTCTATCCGGCTCCCTGAAGCACGTGCCCTCAATTTCTCTTTGCGAAATTAGACCCACTGTAGTCCACTCATGTTGCCACCTTTAGTCCATGTTGCTCGTCATGAGCCATGTGCCGCAGAAGACATGTTTGGGAGCAGGCGCCTGGTCTTCTCCAGACAGCTCCTGGAAGGACAGATAGGCGAAAGGGCAGAATTCCCCAAGAAACTCCGGAAACGACCACCTTGATTCCTCATCCTGCCTCACATCTCGATGCTGCACCTTTGCTCTACTTGCTCTAGTTCATTCTATTTTGCTCCGGTCCTTGTTGGCTCGGTCAAATGCGGGAAAGCGTGGCAACGCTGTGCCGGAAACATGCGCTCTCAAGTGTCCTGGCCGTCTCATGTGTCTGAAGTCCTCGAACACAAACTCTTTGCATGATTTCCGACATGCAGAGTCAGGAGGGTTAGGGTGCTGTGCACGTGCAGCGCCCCGCGAGGCGCTGGTGTTGGGTCAAGATCGTTCCTGACAAGCAACTACCCGGGCTTCGGGGGTTGTGGTTTATCATTATCATAAAGTCCGAGGTGTTGATGATATTGGCGCGACGTCGTCCGACGTGACAGTCGCGCTCTCGCCCACGTCCCGTGAGCATTGCGTGGTCGCTCCCCGCTTCACACTTCTCAACTCTTGTGAGAGCGGGTGCATCAGGGACACAAAAGCGACTTTCCTCTGCGAGAGCGGGAGAGCTTGGGGACGGCTCTGCTCCTCGTGTTCTTTTGAAAAAAAGGGGGGGGGGGATGTACTCAAATGTCCCAAATATCTCGCGCTCCTGCCTCGGTCCCAATCCCGTGCCCCTCCTGGGGAAGAGTGCAGTCTCTGCCCCTTTTTTTGCTTGCTTTGACCTCAGTTGGACCCTGTCATGGTCTTACACTGGGGTCTACGTTGGCATCACTCTTTGAATCACACACATATCACAGTCGTAGACAAGCTAGCACGATCTAGCACGACCAAAGTGCCGGCTGGACGGATGGCAACCTTGACAGGTACCTTGCTGATGCAGATGGTCGGGCTTGAATGCGGAATCGCTCTCAAGCGCTGCGCACTGAAGGGCGGTCGTCGAACACCACCCGGCAACATCCGGACTCGCGATCCACATCCAGGACGGTCTCAGTGATCTAGACTATCAGAAGGTACGAGTGGGGTGCCCCGCCTAGTGTTGTACTCTGGCGAGGAATCCTTCTGACCCATTCACCTAAATGAAACCTCTGAGGCTCAGACGCCCGTGTTTCCCGCCCGAAACCTTTCAAAGTGACGTCCGTCGAGGACGACCTTGGCCATGAACATCAAATGATAGCTTGCTTGGCAGTCACAGTCACACAGACCTCCATTCCGTTCGACAGAGTGCGCTTTATAATGTTTTATACATCTGCTTCCAGTTGGAACAGGTGTTGCGGGAGTCCTGGCCTGCTCTAGTGCTAATTCACACGGTGCTTAGCAACATATGCTATCATGATAATGAGGCACGGCGATGAGACGCAGAGGAGGGGCCATGCTGGCAGTATTTGGGAACTGCGACATTTCGTGCAGCATGTGGGAGGGCGAGGTAAGTCTCTGGAGCCGCGTCATCGGGCGCCGGCTTTATCAATATCTGGGTGCCGAGCCACGCGGCTTCCCACTGCTACTGCCATGCTGCAGTTGGTACCTGTGTTGCCTGCGGTGCCTATATAGCTAGTTTGGACCTCTGGTGAATCAGCAGGTGCCATGTACTCATGCCCGACTGCCTGCCGAAAGCACATGTGAACCTTCTTTCGTGCAAGTCGTGGTGTGACTTGTTGTTTTCACTTATGAGGTTCCTTCCCCATGAGCAAAACGTATCGGTGGCTAGTCACTGGCTAGTCATGTTTGTAACACCCTGCAACTCTGCTTTCTTGTAGTATCATGGTGGTGAAAGAAATAGAACACCAGGCGCCGTAGCCGAGCCAACTTCATGGCAGCATCAGACAGCAGAGGCACGACACGCTCAAGCAACATCCCTTGAGTCATACAGGTGCTGGTTGGGAGTGCTATGGAGTGCTCTAGCAGTTGCTGTCCCAAGGCCTGCCTCTTTGGCATGTCTGCAGTCCCAACCTGCTGCAGCAATTTGTGGGTGCATGATGACATCAATGACATCTGTCCCCTGAGCGATGCCTGCGGCAAGCAGCTCGGACCTCATGTGTTGCGTATGCGTGTGCGCGCCTGTGCGTGTGAAGGACAGGGTATACAGTATACATGAATGAGACACAGGGGCTGATTACGATCCAATAACCCACTGGGAGAAAGAATCAGCACTCTGAGCGGAGGTGCACAGGCACGCCGCCGGAAGCCAGCTCCCGAGCCTGACCATCAAGAGAAAACTCGTCAGCTTGTATGACGGTGCCAAAACTTAGCAAACCTTGCCGGGCACACGGTGCAAACGTCCATGAGATCTGCTGCGCTGAAGCCAGCCTCACAACTGCTCGCAAGCACAACATGGACAATTTGCCCCTGCCATGGACCTCCTGTGCCATGCCTCCCGCAGCGCGGCACAGTCGTAGCCGATCTTCCGCAGCTCTCCCAATGCCCTTCCAAGGTCAAAGCCAAGCTCAAATGCATTGCTACCCGTCGACTTCCCGGTACTTCGCACTTCAACAAAGTGCAAGAATAAAACAAGCTTACCCAACCCCCGGCTGTCTTTCTACGACGTAGATTGCGCAGAGCTGCTTGGATGCACTGAAAGGGGAGCGTTTTGACGTCGCAAGCTGAGGCTGCGCGCCAGCCCTCTTGGCGAAGCTGCGAGGCCGGGTTCTGGTCCGGCCCCACCTGGCATGTCAGCTGAAAGCCCAGCTACCATTATAAGAATCGCATCTGGCCACAGCACAAAGGCCTCTTTAAATAATTATTTTTGCAGATTCGTTGCAATTTTTTTGCAGATGTGGGGTTTCGTGATTTTGCAGACGGGGCCCCGGGGCCCCTGGAGCATTGCAGCTTTGGTTGCAGATTTTTTGCAAGCCGGCTTGCAGATTTTTTGCAGACGGCCCGGCCAGGCAGAAAAGACACCATTCGGGTTTTGTCAATGGGCTTTCTATTAAATTAATAAGCAAAAACAACCGTTTGCAAGAAACATTGCAACAGAATCGCAAAAAATTCGCAACCAATTTCGCAAAAAATCTGCAGCCGAAGTCGCAAAAAACCTGCAACCCAATTTGCAATCCAAAAAACCGTTCGCAACAAATTTGCAACCCAGCCCACAACAAATCTGCAAGCCAAAAACCAGCCGCAATCCCAGCCCGCAACCCGGGCCGCAAAAAATAATTATTTGGGCCCCCTGGCTCTGTGGCCATCCACATCTTGTAAAGCTACCAGCTGTCCATGAGATCCCCGAAACCCTGCGTGGAGAGTGCAGATTCAGATAATGCAGGAGGTGCGCCTTTCGTTTTTTGATTCCAAGAGCCTGCCAGCGGAAGAAATGGGTCCAAGCTTGTGTGAAGCAACTTGAGCAGACAGCAGCCTTGACCAGCATCATTAGAAATTCGTCCAGCTCCAAGACACCACTGTCATCGTCGTCCACCTCTCGCCAATGCAACAAAAACGGTTCCAATTCCAGTGGGGTTCTAGGCTCAACTAGACTCTGCTAGGCTCCGCTAGTGCATCAAGTCGGTCGCACTTGTGGCACACAAACACGTCAAACACAACTTCGATATCATTTTTGCCTTAAAGGTCACAAGCCAGCCACTCATCAACCCGTGCGGACGAGTCCCATGCCACACACACGTTGAACACTGACAACCGTGGCCTCCTTCATTATACTCGTCAAGCGGTCTTCGCTGACGCTCATCTTGTGTTGCTGCAAGAAGTCCTCTCCACTCCGACTGGGAATGGCGTTGACATGCGGGAGTATGGTGAGTAAACGGGTGCCCAAAAAGCAGACGCGCCAGGTCGTCCTGAAGCTGACCGAGGCTGACTGCGCCGTCCTCCCCAGCAGCCCCCTCAAACAGGTCGGTGTACCTAAGACAGTAACATTTGTGTAGCTGCAACATGTGTTGCAATTAGCCGAAATCCTGACATGCACGTGACGACTGGGGTGACAGGAGGTGACACTCCAGGACTGCAGGACTGCAGGACTGCAGCTTCGCACAATCCGGCTTCACGATTGCTTTCACTGGTTTCATGCAGGCAATTCCTGAAGAACTTGTGGGCCATTGTAGATTGTAGGTGTCTCGCCGACTCAAGCGCAATGTAAAAATTTGAGAGTTGAGGGGCTCAGGATGGTTCGCGAGCTTGAAGCTCGAGGTTGCAAATTTAGCTCCAAGAATCAAGTGGGATGCCAGTTCGCAAGATGTCCAGAATATCTAGCCCACAGCACACCCTTGTCGCCCTGGACCCCAATAAGGCAAGCTTCTGTTTGAGCGCGGTGGGCTCCAAGTACAATCGCGGGATTCGCGAACTCTTGCCCTGATGGCGCACAACGCAATGCACTCATGTAACTTACAGAGTCACACACAAGAGCCTCTCCCTCAACTGTATGCCACCAGACAAATCAATTGCTGCAGTGCAAGTCTCTCATGACGAAATGACCTAGAGACCTGGTGAAAGCCTTGGGGCGGGGGTGCTGTGGGTCTACAATGTGCAAATACGAGGATCATGCTCCCCGCAAAAAGATCATGCAGTGCAAGCAAGCAATCATGAATTCAGGATGCCTTTGTCTTGTGCTGCATCTCTGCCAATTTCTCAGCCTCTGACGGCAGCAAACGACACAATGCCATAGCTGTTCACTGCTGCTCTTTGCAAATCGCAGCATTTTTATCAGGCGGGGTTTGCGCAGACAAGAGCATTGTCCTGACGACCTCCAATTGTCGTCCCATCAGCATCTTCCAAAGTCTGAGGAAGGGTCCAAACGCAGGTACTCTGGGAAACTGACCTGGCAACATCTCCAACATCTGAACTCCAAGACCTAAGGTGAACACTACAAAACCTACTGTATGTACCACTCATGAACCATGCCAGCCAAAGGGCAGACCCATCTCCATCAGCATCCACCTTGCAGGCAAAACACCACCATACCATGTACAAAGCGATGGCTTTGGGGAGGTGTGTCCACGGGCTTCTGGACTACGAGTGTTGGCCCTCACGCCTGGTCAAACGGCCCGACTCCCCCCCCCCCCACGCGCCCTCGCTAGATGCCGAGAGCTACGCGTCTACGGACTAACCCTGAACGAATCAACAGCTCTTCAAGTTGTGTGCATGAACCGGTGCTGCGCCTCACCCTCGCCCCGTGAAGCAGACCAAATAACGGACATCATGAACCATTACTGTAATGGCCGATGGCGCATGTGGAATGGAGGGAGGTGACCGGAGGTGCAACATTTCATCTGTATGACTCGTCTTACTCAAAAGCTTTGACAGCCCTCACCCACTGGCTTCCGACCTGTTTGAGCACAGTCTTGAGTTCCCTCTCCGTCAGGCCAATGGTGGTAGTTCTCAGCACCGCCTGGCCACTGTGCTGCTAAAGACCACACTGGCGCAAGTTGCAGGACCGCCTTCATCTCCGGGATGGAGATGGTACCCGCACCTTTGGTGTCATACCTGCGGCTGGAGATATCCCCAACAAAATCACAACAGTGTCTCTGTCGCTTTAAGTGCTTCCCAGCAGCTCATGGAAGTTCCGGAGGTGCTTGAGGACGAACATGTTCTGGCATAAGAAAAAAGCGCAGCATAGTTTTGCGCGTGTCATGCAGTGGCACGCCCTTTGAGCACCGCTGAGATCTGTGACGCTTTTTTGATCTTTTTTGTATTCTCGCACATTGGACTGTCTTGCTTTTGCAGCTGCATTAACTTCCGAACAGGTGTGCATGAGCCGAGCGCACATGGAAGGATGAGAAACTCCAACAAAAGAAGAACGGTCACGACAAACAGAACCACAAAAGAAACACATGCTTCGCCTTGCTTCTTCAGCCTCTCAAGATTCAAATGTCGTCCAGGACCGCTTCTGCGGTGCTTGGTGCACCGAACCTGAATAGATATTCTAGCGCCAACCTGATGAACAATAGTAGACTCAGTAGACGTAATGACCTTGCAAGATATGGGATCTCCCTTTCATTCTCTGCATTAGCCGTCCTTGGGCGCACATGCTCGCAGTAGGCTGAAGGACGTGCACAGCATCACCCAGTTTTACATCGATAGTGGCATGGAAAAAGGAATACCCCTCAGCCAGCTTCTCTGAACGTGTTTCGATGGTTATCTGCCAGGGGCTTCGGACAGAACTCACCATGAGACGATGAAAGGTATTTCTTGCCACTTGGGTGTCATTGCCCACCAATACCCAGAGTATGAACATGGCATTGGGGCAACGATGCTCTCACAAAAATGGCTGTGACCGCAGGCATCTTGCCTTGAAACGGCAGTCAGACGACCTTGAGCCCATGAATTCGTGCCCGCACTCCCTTCCCATAGGGAAACGGGGGGTGCCGGCAAATGATTGTCGCACGCCCACGTAAGTTGATGATTCTGTTCGAGTCAGGGCTGCCTCATGCTAAGGTGCGAGCGTGGCATCAACACTTCCTGGACGAGCGGGGTTGGGAGCAACCAGCAAGAAGGATTGAGGGCTGAGGATGTACTCAGCCAAGCAGATGTCCATTCCGGCAAATTTTGGTTGCCTGGAATCTTTGCAACATTGAACTCATACTGAGCATTTCGTGCGTCGTAAGCGCCGCCACTTCCCGTCGCACACTGCATAGGTCCGCACTTCGCCTCAACGTGGACATCTTGAGTTCTTGCAGAAAGAGATTGCATGCATCTTCTACTGCATTCGGAGAACAGTTCTGCATGTACTTGTCGCTCGTGAGATGCTGCAGAAACTCGCCATGAGACACCTCAGAAGCACTCAGAAAGCAATAACAACCAAATGACGCTGAAGAAGTCGGAGCCATGAGCATGGTGAGCATGCCACGAGGCGTGCATTTTCAAGTAGCGACTGCAACTGCCAGCTCTATCGCCGGGTTTTCGCATCCTCGTGCTTTCAATTTGCCGGCGTGACAAAAAGTCGTGACATGTGGCCTGTGCGAGTCCTGGTCAATGTGACTCATCGGGCTTGGAAAGTTGTGACGTTATGCCAGCGGCTATCACGGGTCTGTTTGAACAGTAGGGTTCATTTGATCGGAAACCTTGCCGGCCAGCTCTGGTGATTGCCTCTTTGCAAGCGTTGGTTGTCACAGTCAGCTCCTTCGGCCGTCGCCGGCTAAGACCTCTCCACCTACACAACGAAGGCCATAGGGGGGGTGCACTCTAGTGAGACTCTAGAGGCTCATGTTCAATGCCAAGCTAGGACAGCGAAACCCTGGAATTTCAGCAATGTCCAAACTACCAGAGTGTCAGTGGCCAGTGGCCGATGAACCCACGACAGGCGCCGATGCACCCGTGCAAGGGGTTGTCCAGAAAACAACCAGCAACGCAGCAGACTCATGAGGCATTTGATGTGTGGTTGACGTTGAAACTGCAACTTGTCACTGCAAGCTCTTTACTAGCCACATGTTTTCCTTGGAGCCCCACAAGCAAGATGCTTGATTCTTGCCTGCGTTCTATGAGCTTGGTCAGGCGGCGTGCACGATCCTGGCACGCAGCTGTATTGTGCAAGCACACATTCATGCCCATTGCAAAAGGAGGACAAACATGCCATTCATCACTTTCACATAGACATACAAGCACGCCGTGTCTCCTTGATCTGCACGAGGCGCTCCCATCTTTGGGCATTGTGCTGCCGACTTCCTGGAGCACTGACAGCTACGGTGACAAATAAGCATTTGCACCGTTCAGAAGCAAGATATCTCGGGCCTTTAGCCGCCAGCGACCAATCATACCGACCGAACTGAGACCTTGGCCAAATGTCCACTCTGAGCGCGGTCGACAGGGCCGGACTAGCACCCCTGCAATGCCTCTGCTAAGACTTGTTTGGGTCTTAAAGCAAAGACTGCAGTTTCCATACGCAAGGATGCAAGCTGTCAAACGAAGTTATTGAATTTGCTGCTACGGCGACAGCTGCACATGAAGAAGTGCGGATGAATCTGAAATGTGCCTTATATCCGATATCTGTGGGGCACGCCATGTAGGAAACTGGCCCACGGAAACGTGGGATCTTCTGGCGGGTGGCGCGAACAAGGCACGTGGCTTGCCACGCGTCTGGCGGAAGACACACAATGGTTCCCAAGGCTTGGAAAACAACATCAGACTCTCCTTCTCTTTTGCGTTGGAATGGGGCGACCTCAAAACGCGTCGGGAGAGCCTTGAAAGGCAGCCTGACTACTGCCGGCAACAGGCTTCCTTCGATTAGCTGTCTTGTCCTTCAGTCTTGACGTGAACTTGAGCCGCAGACTCTGCTCTACACTCATCTTCCTGCAGCCATCGCCTACATTCTGCGGAGCCTGTGTTTAGATGTGAGCGTAGCACATGAAGCTGGATAAGAGCCCGTCTAAACTCATTTAAAACGTGGTGGACGCGTGTCAGGCGCGTCGCTTTTGAGGTGGTCCCGTCGTTTGACAGAGTTTTGGCAGTTTGTCCCGCTGGTCTCTAAGAACTCGAGCCGCGAATTTTGACTCATGTTCATATGAAACTTGGGAGTTGTCAGGAAAGGAACAGCATGTTCTTGCCTGGTCTTTGCCCAAGAACCGGTGCAGCAAAAACTGAACCATCTGTACGTTTGGTGAGCATTCCCGGGAAGTTACTGACACAGCTGCAAGCCTGATAATGCAAGCTGAGCTTCTCCAGATCGCCAGTGACCGCTCGCTGTGAATCGATGGGAGCATTGGCAGGCCATCCGGCCACCTCCCGCGCCTGAACTCCAGAAGCACCCTCTGTCATGCTGTCCTCAGCCCTCAAGTTGCTGCCGCTGCACTGATGTGCGACTCTGACGGGCCTCAGGGACCACCACTGTTTTGCCCGAAAAGCCTCAATTACCCAAAGCCGGTGTATGGGCTGATGGAAACGGACCGGAGGTCGTGGTCACTGTAGAAAGTTGCCGGGATGTTAGTTACTCTAAATCCGCCGAGGCCCTTGGGCTTCTCAGGCGTATCATGAAGTGCCCAGGTACCAACCGCAGCCTAATCCTCCTCGGCAGTTGTGGTTACCAGATATTTTCTTTTGTCCGAACTGGGTACCCCCCCCATAGCCTACCACCCCGACCCGAGCAAACCGTTAGAAGGTCCCTGGGCAATAGCTAAGAATACGCCCTAAGGATTCTTCTCATGAATTACCGGGTGTCTTCAGAAGTTGAAGGCGTAGGAAAACTCAGCACTTACGGCGCAGTTTCGGTCGAACCTTCTTGTGGTTACCCAACCATCATGAACATCTCTTCCCTTTGTGGTAAAAAGGCATTGAACATGCCATGTATGCCCAACGCCCTGCAGCTTCTTTCCCAGCTTCCCCTCATTTTGCCTCACTTGCTCCTCAGGCCGGGGCCAGGCGAGGGCCGCGTAGATCCGCGTAGCGACTCCAAAAGACTAAGGATGAGAACCCTGCTTTGACTTCCAAGGTTTGCCAGGGTTGCACGGACTCATTCGGGCTCGGCACCCATGCAGCGTGTCGTCTGCAAAGCACGGAGCACGGCCGATGTTATGGCAACCTCTCCACAAGGACGTCTCACCATCTCTGCCATGTTGCAAGGATCATTTTGCTAAGCACTATCCTCTATACTTCCTGCGAACGTCGAGAGAACACAGGAAAACCTGAGTGACATTTCAGTGCCTTGTTGCTTTCGACTGACTTTGGGCAATCTGATCTTACCGTGGCATGTCTCTTCAGGTGGGAGCAGCGCTGACTTGTGAACTCTGTGGACCGGCCGAATCGTCAAACAACCGCCGAAGATTTTCAGAGGCGAAGTATTCGGCCCTTCGGCCAGTTTTCCCCAACTTTGCATTTTCGAAAACGCCAAACATCGAAGCACAGGCCCCTCGTTCTCTTTCTGTTTCCTGGTTTCTAATGCCTTTCCAACAGACAATACAGGACACCTCCAAGCCCCTGGTACGAATGCTTTACCAAAATCGAACGCCTCCACACCCAAGGCCCCCGAGGGCTCCCAAGCCAAAAAAAAGCCTTCTGTCTCATGAAAATACGAGCCATGGACATGTTGCATGAACCATGGCTGATGCATCTTTAGTTGGAGCCCGCGCTTTGCAGATCAGCTCAGATCTATGTAGACAAGACCCTTAAGAATGCTGCATACGATGCTTGTGAAACTGCTTTGCAAGTCTTTCTTGGCCTCAGCCTTGAGCTTGGGCAGCAGAGTGTGCAGGGACTTCGCCTGCCAGCAAAGCCAGCAAACCTAAAGACTACGTAGATGATGTTCATCACACGGCTGGCCTGGCGACGCCCCCGCTTCGTTAACTGAGTATCATGCTTCAACCTCGCAGCTGGGTCCATGAGCTCGTCACTGGGGAAGTTGGACTAGCTAAATGCAAATAAGGTGCAAGTACTTGTCTCGCACGTTATGCTGTGCCTGCGCGTGAAGGGCCACATACCATTTTGCCGCAGTATGCGGAAGCTTGTGTTCACTACATCACGCCACCACATCTTTGCGATGTTACACCTGCATGTGATGTGAACGCCGGCAAAATCGTTCTGAGTCTGACGCCTGGCCTCGCCATGTCGAACTACGTGAACCAGCTTGGCCTGCTCGTGTGAACATCTCTGCATTCCGCAGTTCACTCTCTTGGCCATTCTTGAATCTGCATTAGTCAAGCTTGTGTTGCCTTCACCAGCCGCTTGCGCTTGCCAGACTGAAAGCAAAGGACCATGGTTCAGCGCTGTGCTTGGAAAAAACGCGTTGGTCTTGTTTCTTGACAGAACCGTTGCAGAACTACTTGTCAAACGTACGCGCCTATGGGATGTTTCAAAAGTTGAATGAAATCCACCGACTGTGCAGGGACTTGAGCCAGGAGCATCGCGGCATGAAAGAACTGCTCCCGTTAACTAATTGAAAGAGAACTCACAGATTCAAGTCGGAGCACAAGCAAGCCACCGATACCTGAGATTGCTCGACGCCTGCCAGGCTGCCAAGGAAACGTGAGTTGTTCATCTGAGGCCTCGGGCCCTGATTTTTCGAACTCAGTTTGCTCACCAAAAGAAATGTAAGCCGAAAAATAACTCCGTTGCAGGCCGAATGCTGCAGCGGCCTTGTAAGTGCACATCCTGCGCGTCCTGAGCTGCTTGGCAGTTTGACCAGTGCATGAGCGAGCGAGTGCGACTGCGACATGCTGACTTGCTTTGTAGCGTCGGACTTGGCTTTGACAACAAGGCTGCCATTGGAGGTCACTGAGGTCGCTGTGCTGGTCCTGTAAGTGTACTCATTCTATGGTACGTGTAATCTGAAGGTGATTTTCTGAAAATGTTTGCAAAGCTGATGCTGCAGTCCTCGGGTGCTGCATACGATGCTTCTTTGCATGGGCAGCTGCTCAAGGAAGGTCCCAACTCTGCGCTGCTTCTTTTGGGAGATGCATGCCTTCCTTTAGTTCATGGAAGAAGATCTTTTGTCAGCTGAGTGGTAAGCCATAAATGCCATAAATCCCATGTCCTGTTTTCCTTGCCCTCAGCCCGGAGACCCAGCATCCCAGGAGACGTTCACCATCGTTCACCACCCCCGGCTGGGTGCTGGCAGGTTTGTTTGGGTGAGGCACTCAGAGTCGCTGCGCATTTTCTCCAAACGGCACATGCTGCACGCATCTCGCGGCTAAGATGATGTCACCAACCCCTGCCGCACAGGAGCTGACAGGGAGATCAGAAACAAATTGCATGGCTAAACTTAAGCATCTTGCTGTGCAGAGGAGGCCATTTGTGTTTACTCTATCTTTGTGGTGCGCCTTGGTGCGCTCGAAGTCCAGAAGATTCCGTCTCAGTAGGACTTGATGATCTGTGCCTCAAAGGATTGTATCTTCAGACGTGAACTGAGCACATCTCAAGCCGAGGGTTGAGCATTTCGCAGATCCTTTGCAAGCTGTTCCAGCTCCCGCCCAAGATCCTCATGCAGGAAGGCTTCGCGCAAATGATGCAGATGAAGAAGAAACGTGATGTGTCGGGACGTTGCAGTTGCCTCATGGAGCTCCCTGCGGCTCTTTGGCGTCGCGGACTCGAGGGAAATGATGGAAGGAGGAAGAGGTAACAGAGAGAGCTGAATATGCTGAAGCAGGAGACTTGCAGCAGAATATGGATAGATCAAGATAGATCAAGTGGCTAAGGGGGGGCCTGGCAAAGCGCGACCCAAAAAGCTAACAGCTAAACTGCTAAACGACGCCACTAGCCTCACAACGGGAAGTTTCCCAGCCTTGACCGATGACGCGGCGGTCCTGTCAATTCAATCAATGATAAGCCAATGTGATTTTGTGCCCCGGTGAATGCCCTCAGTTCGGGTTGCTCAGGACGCGCAGATTTCATGTCTTCGAAGCTGCACAAAGCTGCCTGTCACCGGGCTCTGGTGGAAGGTCCAAGTTCTTGGCAGAGAGCGTCGAGCTGGACCTGAGCTTCCGTTCGCCGATTTTTGTAGTGACTTGCGAATATTTGTGACGCATGCTCGTGTCTACGTTCGAGCTGCTTCCCTCGCTAAGGTGCGCTGGGAAGCATGCGAAATAAGGTGTCGGTACGGACTTTTAACGCCTGCCTGAGACGGGAGCATATCTCTTCTTACCAAAAAATTGCATTGGCGACATTGTGCTATGTTTGTTAAGTTCGAGCACCAGCGGGCAGCATGCTCACAAGTCCATCCATTTTGGGGAGGGCACGGCGCGTGGGCTCTCGATGTCCACGTCAGTCCTCCGGTCAGCAATCCAACATGTCCAGTAATCAAGCTGGACTCAATCGCTGAACAACGAACAGCAGCTACTGGCTTTTTGAGGCCGTCCTGGACGACAGCTTCCCTGCCTGGACCACAACATACAATCGATCACGTGCAGGGCTTGTGGTCAATTGTTTTGCACGTGCTCTCGTTTCTGTCTAGACTTCGCCTGGAGCGTTCCCGAGCAGACGGTTGCCTCATGACAGGTTGAAAGAGACGCGTAAAGTATGTAAAATCTAGCTCCGAAGCAAAATTTAAAAGCATTCTGCAATGCTGTGTGCACTTGGCAGTCGGCCCTTCGAGATAGACCTGAAGCAATGACTGTAGACGCGAGCTCTCAGCACTCCCACACTCGCATGGCATCAATGCCCCTCGGCCACCACAAACGCAGTCACTACCGAGGGGGGGACTAGGAGTGTCATCAAGCAGTGTTTCCTGCAAGCGAAAGCAGTGTCATCATACGATTGTCGAAACATGTCGAAGCGAGCCCTGACCGGGCAGATCCTGCCAAAGTCTGATGGCATTTTGCACCATTCGTCGGAAGTAGTTGATTCGCCTCGTTTTCAACCGTGATGCTTCCCTATGCATGCCCGAGCAGATTTTGCTGGCAACGGGTTGACGCATGTTAACAATTGCAACTGAGTTGTTACCATGAGTCTGCATGAGGCAGAGTCTGCTTTTAACATCCACGCAGCATTACCTGCACACTGTACATAGCAGGGAGAAGACATTCAAGCTGCATGACCAGGAAGTGCCGAAAGCTGCGGATAATTCGGCGGATGTAGTTGGATTACCTTGTTCTCTCCTTCCACGCTTTCTAGACACATCTCTACCTAGGCGTGCACGATGGACATACAATCCGCATGTCCTTCCAGGTGCCCACAGGGGATTGGCATGGAGTCAGCAGCGGGTGCGCAACTCCATGTGTATAAACAGTCAACCGGCACTCAGAAACTTTTGCTCAAACGGTCAGCTCGTCCACTCCTGCATTTGGGCAGCAAACGCCTTCTGTGCACTCTTCAGCTGGGCCATCTTCTGCTGCAAAGCCTGAGGCAGATCAAGCTTTGGAAGCGTGAGTTTACTTACCCACCCGCAGTGAAGCACAAACCTCTCGGCATAGACACATACGTACGTAAAGAACACTTCGGTCAAAGTGGTAGCAATAGATGCCGCTATACACCCTATCTGACACTCATGGACAAAGTGAGCTCTCACGAAGAGCAAGGGCCAGTCAAGGCAAGCCGCAGTATCGGCTTTTTCAGAGGCTTGGAGCAATTCCTGTAGCTGCACTGGCGGAGACACGTCCTCCAGTGAGTCCTGTGCTTCATTCAGATGGAACCGGCATATCTCATTTGTATGCTTTGGGATCCAAAGGTACCTACTTAGAAAACATGCCCTGAAATGAAGGCATGAAACGAGTTCTTGGTTTCACTAGTGCATCTGTCAGCCCGGGAGTCCTCAGGGAACCACAGATGCGTTGACTGGTGGCCGTGCTTTCCTCTCAGGGGACCCAAGCCAAATGTCAACTCCTACACCTTCCTCCACTTGAAGCCAGGCTCTGTTGCACACGGTTATGATGTACGGCAGGTGTGACTTCAGTTGGTGGGAAAGTGGCGCCCCTTCCTGTGAACACCACCCGCACGCAAGCGGAAGGATTAACGGAGCCTGGACGAAAGCTGCGAAGATGCGTGGCAAACAAGGCGCAGACATGCACACGAAGAGCCGCCAAGGAGCTTTCTCGGAAGTGAATCCTGCGACCATCGCTTTGGCTATCCGACTCCCTGACTGGGGGAACTGAACCTCAGGCTGTTGCGCCGTTGCCGGAGCAAAGAACCAGAGAATGCTTTGCAACCAAGGCATCCACAGACCTCTTCCACCAGCCCTATCTGGTTCAACTTTGCCTCGAGTTTGGAACTGGTAAGCTTCGAACATCTCACAGTGCAAGTCATGTCAAGTAAGAAAAAGTACGGCAACACTTTCTGTCACATCCGCTAGCTACCAGTCACATGCTCTTCTGTGCCTTGGTGTCGTGCACATCTGTCCACTTCAAATACGGGTGCAATCGGAAGTGCCTTGGCACAATCCGGCACACATCGGTTCAGGCCACAAGCGTTGAAGGAACATGCCCATATCACATGCCCAACAAAGAAGCCGACTGTGTACTTATGTACTGTTTATTGAAATGAGGCTACGTTGATGGTGTGCTCCAATGAAGCAGACGTATCCGTCAGGCAGGAGGAGAGTACTTTACTAAGCATGGCATCTCACATCCAGACTAAGATCGACTGCTCACTCTCTGACCGGGAACATTTGAGAGTGAGGAAGGATGCTGCGTGTCAATGCTGGATTTAACTCGACCCCTTATTCCCGGAATCTCCAACACCAAAATAACCCGAATGCAGATGTCAACCGAGGAGCTCCTCGCCATGGCGACGAATCTGGACGACTCGACTCTTCAGCGTTTCGCGATCCCACTGGTTCATTTTCCCAATCCTGTCTCGCAGCTGCACAAGTACGTAGTTGTAAGAGTGCAGCTGCAACAACATCAACCTGCTTATCCCACTTTATCCAAGTAACAGTTGAAAGGATGCGCACACGCTCACACAATGGGCGACCCAAACCCTGCCTGGCATTTTCATTGATCTGCGCGCACATCAGTTCGACTTCTCGCCTGCTGGCAGCGCGATCACACTTCAAAGGTCTCAGAGCCACCAGACAGCTCAAGTCTTTGTCAGCATGACCGATGAAGTCAAGATGCTGGGCCATTTCGGCTTGAAAGAGAAGAGATCGTACTTGTGCACGTAACCGTGGGATTTTGGTGCTCAAATCGGATTGCAGGTTAGAGTACCTTGCATCTTCCAGCAACTTGTGGCTACCACCTCTTGCTCGTCAAACTGCTGCTACTTGGGCTTGGTGGCGCTTGGGCATAGCGCAGCGTGCTCAGTGTCTCGGCGGCATGTTCGGGCTGCACCGTTGCAATCCTCGCACATACAACGAATCAGGAAACCGTGCAAGCCCACAACAACGCAAGAACCCAACACACATACACACACAACACACACAACACACACAACACACACAACACACACAACACACACAACACACACAACACACACAACACACACAACACACACAACACACACAACACACACAACACACACAACACACACACACACACAACACACACAACACACACAACACACACAACACACACAACACACACAACACACACAACACACACAACACACACAACACACACAACACACACAACACACACAACACACACAACACACACAACACACACAACACACACAACACACACAACACACACAACACACACAACACACACCAACACACACACACACACACAACACACCCAACACACACAACACACACAACACACACAACACACACAACACACACAACACACACACACACACACACACACACACACACACACACACACACACACACAACACACACACACACACACACACACACACACACAACACACACAACACACACAACACACACACACACACACACACCACACCACCCACCCACCCACCCACCCACGCACACACACACACACACCCACACACACACGCACACTCTCTCGCTCTCTTTCCTTCTTTCTTCTCTCTCGCGCTCTCTCTCTCTCTCTCTTGAGGCAGATTCTCACAGCTCTTGCGCTTGTATTTGTGGACGTTGTGAAGCCCTCCGTCATGAAAGCTCTGGCATGGCAGCCGGTGATAGCATCGCTGAGCAACCACGTCAGTGCCGAATCCCTGTAAGGAACATGTTCCCCTTGGCCGCCTAAGCAGAAAAAGCCGGAAGAAAAGACATGTTTGGTGGCGGAGCTGAGTCGTGCTACAGCTGCAGTGCTAGGTCATGAGCTCATGCAAACTTGGTCCAAGGCGAGCAAGAGCACCAACCACACGGCCCAGGGTGGAAAGGCTGAGATTGATGTGCGCTCCTGAGAGGTGGATGAAACCTACTGGGTCTTAGTAGGATGGGTACCTTACGTCTCCATGTATATACCCTCTAAGGGATTTTTTGAGGTGCCTTATTCCCTCGTTCCCTACTAAGAACCACCACGCCCAAAGCCTAGGGAAGGTCTGAGGGAGCGTGGCTGCGAACGGCTACTTCCCTCAGAGGGCTGGAGTTTCAGGTTCTAGCGGGTCGAGGCTGTAGGGCAGTTAGAGTTGTCCTCTCTCGGTCCCTTGCCCTTCTCATGATTGCTTCCTGCCTACCCCCCAGCCAACAAACGACACAAGGAACACCAAATAGAGAAAAAAAACGAAGCGCCAGCAGCGCTCCAGCAGCAACTTAACCCAGGCCCACCTAAGTTAATCGCCAACCTTACCCAACCCAACCCGTGCCTTGTTTGGTCGCTACGGGGGTGCTTCTTGGTGATCATGTTTCGTACGGTTTGGTGACTTCCCCTTGGTGGCCTGTCGTTTTGGTGGCCTTGGCAAAGCTCTGAGGTTCGTATCCGAAATTCGGAAAGCTAGAAAGGCAGGCAAGGCAGAAGATGTCCCGCCTTCTCGTAGCTGCCCACCGTCTATGGCATACTGCCCCGACCTTTGGGCTTCGAGAGAAATCCCCCCGGACAACCTCCCAGATCGTCTTTGAAATATGCATCTTTGCTAGGCTTCCCAGCCGCTCGCTCCCGGCCAAATCCACAATGTGCAGTCGTGTCTCTCGTCCTCATCTTAATCGAGACAAGGTTGCAGTAGTAAGGAATGGAGCCCATGCTCCAGAGCAGGCACATGCCTCCTTGCGCGGGCTTGTCGGGATCTTTCTTCCAGCAGACATGGATCGTGGCCACCTTGGAGACTTTATGCGGTCTGAAGAGAAGGCTTCCGAAGGAGATTACAGAGATCATTCGGAAATTTGAGATCAAACTTCAAATGCACGTCAAAGTGAGAAGTAGAATGCAATTAGACTGACTGCATTCCAAGGGACTGCGTGACTTCGGCTCGACCGGGGGTTGAAGGCGGTGCGGCCAACGATTCGAGCGGTCGCACCCTCCAGCAACCACTCGCCGATCTGACGGAAAAAGAGAAGGGTACACAACCGTTTGCTCAAGCTTGCTCAATGGCATTGCCCAACAATGCACTGATGTGCAATCACACTTCTTGTAGGCTAGATAAGCATGTCACACCTTCGCGGTGAGGTCGTCAGAATTGCACCTGTGGCGCAACAGCAGGTGGAAATATATAAATGTCGGCACAAGGTGTGGTGTGGGATCAAGGGTAGTCTGCAGGTGAGGTCTTACACATGCCCGGAAGCCTCCGACGAGTCAACCCGCGCACGACCACGTGCTCATCTCCGCGCTTGGCAGCATAGTATGCGCTTCCCGGTGCCAGCTCCTCTCTTTCACCTCGAGATCGTCATCAGGCCGTGCTGGCACATGTGGACACATGACGACTTATGTTATTTTGAGTGCATGGCGCAACCTCATAGAATCAGCAACTGTTGCTGTGGCTGTTTCTGCCTCTGGAGGCGCCGCTTTCTTCGAGGGCTCCATCATGCTATCATAGCTTGATATCGCAACTAGCACTGAAAACAGAGCCAATTGCCAGCCAGAGCTACCTGCCAGCACGCACACTCTAGAGTTGTCGAGGAGGTCCTGAGCTCGTTTGTTTCCCGAACTGCTGGAGCTTCCGCCCTGACATGCCCTCTAGGACTCTAGGCAAGGCACATGAATCCGCTCGTTGTAAACCTCCAGAAAACTAAACTCCACCGATGCAGCGTCAGCGGGCTGAAGCAGCTCCCTCAGGCTTTCCGCAATTCCTCGGCGTAATTTGCCAGAGGATCGGCAGCCACGTGAAGGTTTTCAACAACGCTGCTTTGTACATCAAGGATTCCAGGCAGGTGCGGAAATTCTACAACCAGGTACAAACAATGAGACCAATGTTCGAACGCTTCCACCACTGGGGCTAGGGGGCGGGGTGGGGGAAGTGGGTGTTTGTTTGACCATTGTATTTCGCCGGCGATTTCACATTTTTCAAAATAAACACAAGCTAACCGAGCCCAGACACGGAATGCCAGGCCACACTCAGACGGCGAGGTTGGATCCCCAAACATGGTGTGGGTTTTGCCAGATCCAGTTTGTCCGTAGGCGAACAAGCAGGCATGCTCCCGGCGCAAAAAGCAGCGCATGAGAGGGGCCTGGAGGCTGCTCCACACATCCGTCTGCTTTGCCTGACGGTCGAAGACTCGGTTGAAGACAAATGACGCTGCAGGAGCCGGGGCCATGCTTGAGGTACTTGACGATGGCAAGCAAAGCGTGATCTGCCGGCGGTCCACCGCAAAGGACGCAGCGTCTGCATTGTGTGGGCGCACACGGATTCCCACCCAAACACGGTTGTCTTTTTGATGCAGGATGTCTTCCAATGCAGCTTCCACATCCTAAGTGAACCATCAGAGGAAGCAGCTGCAGTAAGGAATTAGAGTCATTAGAGTTGCTAACAATTGTCCACAGCAGAACAACGACAAATGTTACTGTTTGTGTTCAGCTACCTTCCGCAAGGCCTCATTGCACCTGAGTCGTAGAGCCACTGCTGCAATTCTAGTGCGCAAGTACATACAAGAACAAACTCCTGACATCAAGGTCCTAGTCTGCATCAGGGCGCGATAGCAGGTCGTTGACGATTTGGTGGCAGCAGGAGCTGAGTCGACGAAACGCGACGAGCTTGGCTGGAGGAAGCCAAAGCGCAATCTGCAGGCAGGGGTTTGAAGTGCAGTCATCAACAATAGGGGTGAACACACACACACACACACACCAGGCCGTGGACATACACATCACCCCAATGTGGACGCCGCTCAGGCAAAGATCTACACAGCAGTAGAAAGTAAAGAGAATACACATCACCAGATACGAAACCCCAACATGCATGCCACTTTTTTATATTCACCACTGAAACCTCAAAAACCAGACAACCTCAGAAAGCCAATGCTTCGAGCCATCTTAATCAATCTGGCATGCATGTCAGATCCTGAAGGAGATGCTCAATTTCGATTACACATGGGAACCTGTATTCCACGAACAGAAGTGCCCGGTCAGGCTTGTTTTGGTCGCGATCCATGACACGAGTCAGGAGTTTGGCCGTGTGTGTGTGTGTGTGCCTGATGGACCAAACCCTGCGACAGAGACCACTTCTTGCATTGACAACAACTACCCCGGGAAATGTCTTGCCAACCGCAAGTCCGGGTTGTCAGCGCTGATTCTGGCAGGCGTGGTTGGGATCTTCGGAATCTTGGGAAGCCTTCACAACCCTATCAATGTCGACCTTAATGCCAGCTTGGATCAGTGTCAGGTCTTGCCCCAAAATGCAAATACCCCAACGCGGAGCCTCAAAGCGTTGCAAGACCCCATTGTTGCATCCTCTAAAATGCAGCTCGAGCAGTTTTGATCAGTGCCGGGCCCTGTTCTGAACTGCAAGACCCCAATGAGCACACCGACATATAACAGAAAAAGGGAGTTGACATCCCCTAGCCGCATTGCAATATCATCGCGATGTGACTGGCGCCTGCCTGCTGTGCCAAATTGCCAGACTTGAAGACTTGCACGGTCCGCGCCTGGGCAAAAACGTCGGACATGCAAACCACGTCTGCCGGGCCGCGGGTCGAAGCCAGAAAGTCCAGACAAACCCACTACATTCGACGAGCATCAGGGCCGCTCAGAAGCGGTTCCAAAGCCATGCTCAGGCCGACAAGGGGACACACCCCAAGACAGTTTGTACACAGCCCTGAGCCGAGGCAAGCTGCCAGGTAAATGAAGGCAAGGGGAGGGAGCTCATGTCGAACATAAATTTCTCTCTCGCTCAGTCTCTCGCGCCTCTCGCATGTATATGTATGTGTCACATATGCTTTCTGTTCTATTGTTATATGATACATTCCATGGTACATTGTATCGACCGTATCGACGAAGCTCTGTCCATTGTCGATACTTTGTGAAAGTCCAAGCCAGCTGCTCGACAAGCTTGGGATCCAGTATTGCCGGCGCCTGCTTCTTGCTCCTGAGTGAGAGCATTCTGAAAAACACAAATTCGCCCACATTCACCCACATCCATCTAAGTTAAGGACTGTTCACTGACTGTTGTGATCGTTGCTTCATGTTGTTTTTGCAAGAGTCCGCGCGGCCCTACCTGAATTCCTCCAAGTCGCATGGAGACTGCGCGGCTGCGGGCCTTTGCGCGGCCGCAGTGGCTACAGGCCGGAAACTGAGCTGACCATTGACGCTCGTACACTCCACGTAGTTTTTTAGCGTTGACAGCGCCGACTGAAGATTGAGGCCTTCTGTCCCAAGCTGCATACTCTTGCATTCTTGCAACATGCTACTTAAGAATCTTGTTGCCCTTTACACTCGAACCACGGAAGAATATCCGCTGTTGTCATCTCTTGTCCAAACCTGTCCAAGGCGCGACTGCCTCTTCAGCGGCATCCGCGTCGACCTGCCAAAGATGTCAGACTCCAGCGACTGGGGGGACGCCTCGATTCAACTAACGAACGAAGGCCAAGAGTGGGGCTTCACTCTCCCTCCGCCGCTGGATCACCTGCACCCAGGCTGCACTTCCATGAGAGCTGCTTCATCTTTCATCCGACTTTTCATCCTGCTTAAGGCTCCTCACTCAACTTCAGTATCCCCGCGCCTTGTTTCGAATGGAGAAGGCTGTTCGCAGGATCCATTCGCAGTCTTTGTCAGTAGTGCCTCAACACATCCCCTTTTTCTGCAACGGTCTTGCAGCCAACGCTGAGGATCTTGCGATCTGCTCTGCACTTGTCCAACGTGGGCTGCTGCACCAGCTTCTGCGAGGCCTTGCCACTGGCCAGCGCTGACAACTGCTGCGCGCAAAGTACATACTCAATGTAATCAAGCTTGCCTCTGGCGCGGGACGGCTGGCAGCAAAGCTGTCCCCGAAGAAACCTGGTAACAGACAGCTGCCAAAGGGCTCGACACAAAGACTTCTGACATAAACATGAACGGTGAATCGTTCGGATGTGCGTTCTGCTTTAAACATTCCGAAGGACACAATCCCGCTCAAGGCCCGCACCCCGCGTCCAAGCTCCTTACAACATAATTGCATTCGCTGCAGCCATCACCGGTCGACTCACGGTGTCCTCCCGAGTCAGCGCCTGCAGCAATTTGCCTGCAAGTTGCCGAGTGCTGCTTATGTGGTGAATGACACGTACATGACTTACATGACATGTGGTGCAGTGCAGCTTCAGGCCATGTGAGGCCTGTCGCGAAGCTGCTGACGCTCGTCCTCACGAGCGGCCTTCCCAAATGCTGTACATACTGTAGTGTCACTGTAGTGTATACACGCACATACACGCCTCACTCTCACCGACAGATACTCAACCGACATGCACGCAGCCGGACCTCGACCAATCCAGTGCAGTACAACGTGCAGCGAGCTGCAACTTGCCGCTGGCTGCCGGCAATGATGGCCTGCAAGGGACGTAGAGCTATACATCCCATACATTGAGGAGGCTTTCTAGGGCCTTGGGGGGGGGGGGGCAGACTATCCGACCTCTGCACAACCCTGCCGGGGATAAGTGCTTCTGAGCAGGCAAGAAAGATACTGTAAGCTGAAATCAATGCATTTTCCCCAGACATTCGCACACATGCGGACAGATTACGGACGTTTTGGGATGTTTTCCGCCTCCAGCTCCGTCTGCACGGTTTGGCCGCAGAACTTCGTCCTTTAGTCGGGTTCAGTCGATAGCGCTTCGTCGAAGCAAACCTTGAGGAGCGGACGCCATGCTATGTACCTGGCATCGCAGCAAGGGTTCACATCGGTGAGTGCATAACGGGGCTCAGCATATCGAAACCCCAAGGTCAAGATCTGGCTACAGTACAGTTGCTGAGATTCTATTCTTACTCGACAGAGTACTAGAGATCTGCTCAACACACCGACACAGGCCACTGCTACTGCGCCTCCATCCATGGAGCGGCTGAGCGACTGGCTCAGCCAATTGGATATTTGACTATGCTGCAAACTGCAAACCACAGCTCATGTGTGCAAACTTTATGCGCACGCTAGCTGCCATCTTATGTGCACGCTAGCTGTTGTGCAGTGAGCTAGATGCCAGCCTGTCTTGCATTGCTACTGGGTGCATTCTCTGAATCACATCTGCAATTAAGCCAAGAGGCTTGGACTGTGACATACCACGCGAGACGGCACAGCGGCCGTGTCAGGCCAATGCAACATGCAGCGTGTCCAGACATTTCAGCGCACTGTAAGAGTGCAAGCACGGGCACTGCTACTGCAGTGGCCTCTGAGCAAACGGATGATGCCGTGTGACTCGTAGCCTTTGTCAAGCTGGCAAAGATTCTGCTGCGAGGAGCTCAGTTGCTTGCGTCGAACGGGCAGCACGGTCGCGCATCAGTCGCGGAGCTCTCGCATAGCTTTACTTCGTCCAGAACTTCCAGATTCAACAACTTCGAGCTCGGAGTTCTGCCACTATTACATGACCCCATCATCCACCGTCCACCTCGAGTCTGGCAGGGTTTGAGAGTGCTTGGCGTACCGACGCGCGAGCACGAATTAGAACTCACAGCGTATGCCAATAAAGCATGCAATCCAACGTTGTGGCTATCTCAGCGTGTTGGATTGGATGCTTTTTTGGGATACGCTGGGTCAGTCATGATTCATGCCCATGCCTCGGCAGACAAAGCTCTGTAAATCGAAATGAAGGATGTCCATCGTGCTGGCGTATTTGTGTAGATCACAGCAGCAGGTGCTGATGTCGAACATCAAACGAAGATTCACAAGCTCCACGAGGACATCGCCGTGGTTGATCACGTGGACCGCAGCCGATGGACATCGAGAAGTCTCCGAGCCACAGCAGCAGACACCTGCAAAGGTCTCTATAAGGTGTGCGGCAAACTGCTCCGAGCATCTGCGAGCTGTGCAAGCACGAGTCTGCACAACAACTAAGATGATGGCATTGCTCGGAGATGCACATGTTGGAGACATCGGCTCTCCGACAGCCTGGTCGCAAAGTTAACTGAGGCGTCGGGCCCAGGAGTTTACAGGGAGCATTCCCACCACCTTCCGTTGGCCCCATTTCTTCTTTTGGGGGGCGGTCACCCATGTCACCAGAACCACTCCCCACCGGCATCCCCGACCACCAGCTTCTGGGAACAGATGCAATAATTAGCCTGACTGCACCAATCCCTTCTCCAGTCCATGGAGTACCACGTGTGAGGCCGGTGGTGACGCACTGATTATCAACCTCACCAACTGCTGGCTGATACTGGGCAGAATTGACCGCTGGTTGACCTTGTACCTCTGCCAGCCCCTCGTGGGATGTTAGAGGCGTGGAGCGACGCAGAGAAAATTCTAAACGCAACCTTAAACACATTAATGCGCCGACCCACTGACCCCACCAAGACAGCAAGTGCTGGACTTTAGAAATAGAGGGCCTCTGTCTTCGCCACACGGCGCGGATATTGAGCTAGGGACCTGACCACAGACGACTGCTTTCACGCTCACAGGCCCCAGAAGGAGCTCGAGATAGCTTGAGCACCACGCCGATGCGAACCTTCCACCAGAATCTCCTCCTGTGCTGGGACAAGAAAACATGCGCTACTCTAACTCTGATTGACTACGCTGGCTGATTGCTAGAAACTAATACGCAGGCATACGGAGACCCTCAGCTTCGCTTCACTTGGAGGTGCTGGCATCAAGGGGATTAAAGCAGGACTGGATCTCGTGCATCGATCTTTGTCTGCACTCAGCATAGGTTGCACATGAGCCGGCCTCTTCCGACTTGCTCCGTGACTTCAGCAGCCTTGGTCTTCTTCATCTGTCTGAAAACGATCGTCGCGACAGCTGAACAGTTCCAGCAAAGCTTGACATAGCTTGGCTTTTCAGCTGGCGCGTGCTTGAGGTGTGCACGCAAAGTACATTCTTCGCGCAGTGATCAACTGTTGACCTCAGGAGTGACACTTCCGCCTTTGCAGTGTCGTGGTGTTGCAGGATGGCATGATGTCCGCAAATATGTAAACTCTAATTTGATTTCAGAGCCTGCGCTAAGAGATCTGAAGAGATGGCCAGTTCTGCAAAACCTTCCTTGCCACAGGCCCTGAAACCACGACATGGAAAATTGCTACAGAATGCTACAGTCATGCAACAGGCGTGCAGCCCTGCAGCCATCACAACATGTGCGTGCGTTCGCCACTTGAAAGAAACTCTTCCGACATACAACGGTAGACAAAATAAACAACAAAGCCATAATTGCGTCTGCTAATAAGCAGCTGCAGAAAGCATTCTGCAAACCTTGGACTCTGACAAGCCAGGCATGCTGCAAAGACGACCTCGGCGTAGCTGCAACATACTGCAACACAACATGCAGCACTCACAACGTCTCAGCTGAAAACAGACAGTGTGGTGTTGTGATGGCAACCTGAGCTTGCCATCTCCACCGTTGTCACGTCAACGTGCTGGGACACACAATAGCACACAGCAGCGCCTTCTACCAGTGAAGCAGCCAAAGACCACCTGATGGGCCACTCGGATCTCTTCGTACCGAAAAGACGAGCAGAACGACATGGCTCGAGGAGGCTGCCATGCCATCTCATGCAGTGATTGCTGGGGTCCGCAACCTTCTGGCAGCCGCGCAGGCTTGGACAGCGCAGTTCCGGCCGGTCGCATCGGACCCGATCTCAGCACAGGCCCAGCAGCCGAGTCGTGATGCGCTTGGGATCCACAGCGATGGGCCTGCGATCGCAAGATGGAGAGCGCAGCTTCCCACTGCATAGATCCTTACCAGATAGGTCACGAGTGTCTGTGGATAAATTTATCTTGTGCACGAGTCACTTAGTCGCCAACGGCCACACGCGCTGATGCAGGCGTTGTACAACACTGCAGTACCCTGCAGCATCCCCACTCTGTTGCACCCCTCCCCCCCTGCTGACACTCGCAACATAGGAGGTGCCTGGATAGACAATGCAGATGTAGCCTGAAGAAGGCTTAGCGCATCTTGCCAGCCTCGGTTGTTGGCGGAAGGTGACTGGGTACTCCAGCACAAGTTTTTCACCTTCAATGCTATTCGCTACATAGTCCCACTTTTACTTCACCAAAACACCTACAGAAGGCCACCCACTGCCACGTGCCTGTGGTGACATATGTCAGAAGATGAGTGCCTGACGTCCGCCCACATCGCAGGCTGCCGTCACTGCACTCATAATCGCCACGTCCAGGGGGATGTAGTCTCTCACCTCAGGGCACCACTTGTCTCGTGCGTTGCACGCCTCTGCCGCAGTCCAAGCTTGCATCTGCAGAAAATGAAGACTCCAACCAGAAGCTTCTGGAAGATGTGAACACACTGACCCCAGCCAGGTTCGCACCTCCTGAAAGAGGTGCAAAGCTTGCTCCCAGACTTGACCTGCGCAGCAGACACTCACCCGGAGCTTTTATCCTTTGGCAGGCCCACGCACTTATTCCATTGTGATTGTAATGCGACGGCCGCATACATGTTCAAGGCCGAAAGGGCGGTGTGAAGTCGCCTTTCTCGCATGCGCTGATGACCGCGGAATAGCTGATAGTGGATGGCCGAAGCCTGTGAAAAAACCAACTCAGTTCTCAGCTGGGTTACTTTTTGGCAATGGCATGGCACGCATAGGGCTCCAGCGATTTCAGAGTCATGTCGGAAACGAGCGCAAGTGCATTCTTCCACCTC
The DNA here is from genome assembly GCA_905221605.1 of Symbiodinium natans. NCBI lineage: Eukaryota > Dinophyceae > Suessiales > Symbiodiniaceae > Symbiodinium > Symbiodinium natans. The sequence goes on along the minus strand of CAJNDS010002204.1, from coordinate 524,879 downwards.
CGCATGTCTGTTTATGGGGGTGTGTGCAAACTGCCGGTTACTCTACAGAAAGAATCAACCTGCGAAAAGCTGCAAACAGTTGCAAGCACCTGTGTCCCTTTTCCATGGCGCTCAGTATTCCGGACATGTTGACAACGTCAGCCTCGCCAATTCTTGGTGTTGTGACAGTCTAGGCCAACAGAAGTTGAAAACATCGAGCGCTCATCACTGCCCATTTGCACGCCTGCAAGGCGAAACCCTTCATATCCTGCAGGGTGCACTGTTCTCATCAGCTATCGAGCTTGAAGATTTGGGGCACAATGATCGGATCGGCCCACAAGCACGACACGGACAAACCGGGGGCAGTGCGCTTGGCTGTGCCTGGCTTTTGTTTATTCGCACCTGTGGCATTCCCTGACATATTTACTATCACTAGCTTTGTTGTTTAAGTGCCTCTTGCCGACCACTCCTTGCATTTGGATGACTTTCGGCCTTTCCAAGCTTCTTGCTCCTTCCGAGGCTTCCTTCGATTGCTGCACCCTGTAGGGCAGCAAATATTTCAGGGCTTGAAGTAAGGAACTTTCAGGGCGCCCTTCTTCGTAAGCTTTCAAGGTGTGCTGGAGCCATTCCCACTCAATTGGTGATTTTAGGGCCAGGGCTTGCCACACCTGCTTCCTGTTGGGTTGAAGGATTCTCCACTCAATGTTTCAGCAGGTTCTTCTGCGTTTGTCCAGCGCTTCTTGCCAAGAGGCAAGGGCAAAACTAAGTGGACCTTCGACATCCCAGTTCAAACTTCCTAAACCGCTCCAGAAACTGTGCGAATGATGTGTAGGTGTCACGTGTCAGCAATTCTCCTCCAGCAGCTGCAGTGCTGCTTGCCAAAGGCCTATCTTCTCAATGGCACCTTGGCACAGTGCAACGTCTTTGTCACAATCCTCGCTGTCATGCGCACAGCAGCAGAGCCCAGCACCCACACATGAAGTGAAGGCGATACGATCCTGCCCCAACTGCTGATTGCCATCTCGGACGAGGCACACAGCGCACATGCCGTCCGGCTGCAACCGCAACGTGGTCAGGTAGGAGAGCATGTGCAGCACCATCTTCCACTTGCCTGCCTTGCTGGAGAGAAATGAGTCTCGATGTTCACTCAGAGTGTGAAAAGCTGCCAGCTGACGTATGCTTCATGCTCGAACAACCACCTTCTCGCACGCAGCCATTGCCGCCGAGTGTGCTACCTGGTTTGTCAGAAGTTTGCGCTTACCAAGCAAAGGACTTCTGACAATCAACCGGTCTTGGCACGTGGCCAGGGACGGCACAGGGTTCTGCGAAAGGATGGCCAACGCCTCAAGCATGCAACTGCCCCCTTCGTCCGTCATACCCAGCAGTAGCACCAAACGACCAAACACCTTCACCAAAATGCTTCCGCACAGCACTAATACATTACAGTACCTGACGGAGCGCAGCCGCATGTAACATAAGTGCATTTTCCAACCATTTTCGTTTTATAACGTCCTCCGAGGCCTGGGCTTCTCTCCACCGAGCCGCTCGGCTGCAAACGGTCAGGGCCGAGCTGAAGAAGTGCTGGTCCGGGCCTCAAGGGATGCTTCGGAGGCTCCCATGGCGCCAGAGGGGCTCCCTTATGGGGACTCCCATAGCCCCCATGTAAAATGCTCTCGGACCCTCCCTGCAACTCCGTATGAAACTCTTCAAGCCTTCTCTTAGAACCGAGCGCAAGGCTCAGACGCAAGCGAGCAATCCAGGGCAGGATTGACAATGCCACCTGCATGCGAAGGCCCGTCTTGCCAGCGTCGTTGGGAAATCCACGGTATGCCACACGGCTTAACACAGCTCCACAGGTTGTTCTCATCTCTCCACACTGGCTGATTCCGCCTCCCATGCAGCTGTTGAAGCCTCAGCAAACAGTGAGTGGCTGCCGCAAATGGGCTGTCGAGCTTTGAAAAATGCACATGTGCTTCGTGACATGTCAAGGTGTCAAGGACTTCACGTGCCACTCAGTTGCGGACGCACGACCGCAGTCCCAACGTGAAGTGCACGACCTCTGTCAACACAGAATCCCGGCTCTTTCTCGTCCATCGACAGCACCGCCGTCCATGTCTCCAAGGGCCCCTGCATCGGCACCGCGCCCGGCGTCCTGGCATAACTTCGGGGAGCGCTACGCGTGGCTGCCAAATGGGTTGTTAGATTTGCTACAGTAGCGCACTGCTAGTAGTCGCACCTTCAGGATCTGAAAGGCCTGCCAGATTCGGCTCCAGCATACCCCAGCACATCGAGCACCACACATCAAGGTGCCTTCTGCCAATCCCCATTCTTCACATGTGGTGCAATGATCGTATTCGTCGCCTGCATCTCACAGCACTCCAGCGCAAGGTCTATGCCGAGTCTATGCGTCATGGCATGGGCAAGGAAGATTGAATGCCTGCTTGAAACGGAAAGCAAGCTTCAAGGATTGGCGCATTCCAGAGCTCCCAAACCTGCACTCTGCTTTGCATTGCGGCATAAAAGGGAAGACAAAGGAACACAACATGAGTGGGCAGCAAATGGCAGCAAAGCAGCCTTGGCCAATCTGTAAGGACGAGAGCCAGGCCATGGCGACATGCAGCCCACCCCCTCTGTGTCACGTTACACGTCTCCAATCTCGCTTTCCGGCCGGCGCTGCGGCAGATGGCTAGTCTCTACACAAGGGTACGCACAGAAATATGCAAAATTAGGCATGCAGCAAGGGGCACATGCCGGTCTTGCGCTGATACTCACACATGGTGCGCAAGAGAGAATCTTGCCTAGGGCCTCACTCGCTCCTTTTCCTGGCGCCTTTACATTGCACCGTCTTCTCCCCAGCTCGAGTACTGCTGAAAGCACGTCTTTGAGCTTTCGCTGATGAAGTCCGCGGGAACCGACGGCAAGAACTGCAGGCAGGGAAAACATGGCACGCACGAGCACAAAGTCGCATAAATGACGTCATTGGCACCAGTGCAGAGACAGCACCTCCCCTGGCTTGGGTTTTGCTCCAGGCCGTGCTCCTACAAAGTGCATGACTCAAAAGCTGAGACCCATGCAGGAAATGAGCGTCAGAATCTGTGATCCTTCGAGGCAAGAGGCCACAAAGGCCGCCGGCAAAATCCAAAGCCTGGCCAGTTCAAACTGCATCCAGCCTAACGGCAATGCTGCAACCCGCTGAAACAAGGCGGCCAAACGGATGCATTGATGCCAGTGAGGCCGGCATGGGGTTGGGAGAGCTAAGACCATACGGTGGTGCCGCAGACGGAAGATCCTGCCAAGGGGGCCGGATGCTCCATCGCTCTCACCGTACGGGATTCCCTTGGCCAGAACGGTCCCCATAGGCGGCCGCTGTGGGAACGCCGACAGGAGCCACATTGTAGCCTGAAGCCGGCAGTGCACAAGTGCTGAGACAGAGAGCACAAGGAGGTGTTTTACAGCTTCAAAAGGTTCAGGAGCCGAGGCGGCCGACCCAAGGACTGCGCCACTTGCGCTGCTGCAGCCTCGACTTCCGGGCTACGCTGAAGTCACAACACTGAGAACCTCCCTGGCTTCGAGTTGCTTTGTTCTCAGCGCGTGACCTGCTGCGCACTGACCTGTGCTACTTGCGCCTGAGTGGCGGCAGCCTGGACGGACAAGACCCATACCAAGATACCACTGCATAGATGGACACACCCGAAACAGCGAATAACTATGGTGGTCGGGATCGTAAACTGCTTCTGATGTAGATGTTGAAGTCATGGCAAGTTCTCGAGAAATGGCATGGGTTCCTGCCACCCTTGGAACATCTACTAGAACCTACCTAAATACAAAGCCTGCCCGACGGTGCCTGGGCAGCTGCTGCTTGCGCTGCTGCCACCTCGGCGGCCTTGGCTGCTGCAGCCTTGGCCGCTGCCGCCTGACAGTGGCTTCCGGTGGCAGCGAGGACTTCAATGACTTCCGTTTGCTGCCCATGCCGCCCATGCCTGTGTGCTGGCCGTGTAAGCATGCTGGGCCCACCTTGGTGCGAGGCTTGCAGCTTACAGTGTGGGCACACGGCTTCGAGGGAAAACCACAGCCGTTGCATTCAGTGCAACGCAACCATCTGCAGCATAGATCAGTTCATAAGTTGGGGGGGCGGGGGGGCGTGCAAACGGGGCGCATAGTCAAAAGCAGACACTCCGCTGGGAAAAGCAAAGAGCTCCGGTTTGTAGCGGGGTGTCGGCCCCCACCTTGTTACAACCCTTGTCGCGCCAGCTTTGCTGCAAGCCCTTGTCGCGCGGCATTCTGGGCGCGCAAGCCTTGTCGCAAGAGGCTTGCCGCAAAAACCAGTTTTGGCTACAAACCATTTGTCGCGCTGTGAGCGCCCGTTACAAGCCCCTAACGTTTTGAGCCGCTGCCATACTTTGAATCATTCATATTAGGATGTGTCCGTGCCGTCAGTAAACGAAGCTGGGCAAGGCGATGCAGTCGAGCGGCTGGGCAGCAGCAGCCGAGGGCGGCGGTGGCAAGGGCATCACAGGCGGCATCTGCACCTCGACAGTGACAAGGAAAAGAAACGTGTCAAGACTTCTTTCTGCATGGCGCACCGATGCGTCCTTTGCTTGGAAGGACGTGTGCATCCATCCCGGCGTCTTGGTGCCCTCAGTCGCAGTAGTGCAGACAGTGACAGGATGGAAAGAACACCGCATCGTTGGCAAAGCACAGCCTTAGAACTAAGGAGCCCGGAAGAAAGCAGCTTAGGCCGGATGAGACGGGCTCTCCTATGATCTCCGAAGTATGCATCTGATGCCCCTCTGGAAATGAGGCAGCAGCCCGGGGCATCTCCAGGAGCCTGCCTGGGCCCCAAGAGAAACTCCCATGGATTCAACGGAACCCCACGCGACGTGATGGTGTGGACGGCACGGTCTTCCAGGGTAGCGACTGGCCATCTCACCGATTGACCTCGAGGCAAGACTGCACGGCACGTTGCCGTGTGCATTTGCAACAATCACGGCAAGGTTCCGGCCCAGTCATGACTGAGAGGCCCCGAATCTATGTTCCTGGCAAGCAGACTTGAAGGGCTTTTCAACGCGGCAGTTGCAAGCACGAGGACGACGTGCTCTGCGACGAGTCCTTGTCTCAGGCCATAAGGGATTGAGGCACCTACTTCTTTGCGATGCCTCGAGCCCTGTTCTGCAACTGCACCATGCGCGCATTCTGCCAGATTATTGTTAAATGCTTGTTTTGCTGACTTGTCTTGAATGAGCTAAATCATGCAGTGGCAGGGATCATGAAGTTTCAGCGTGCTCTTTACGGTCTTCCAGTGGCCCCCAGGCTACAGATCCACAGCCGACCCGTGCTTTCTCCACCATCTCAACATTATCAACGAAGACGGCCAGTTTTCTGGGCTCGTCTTTGCTGACTGGGACGCATCTGGAAAAACTCAGAACTGCCTGAGAAGCTCAGCGCATCCGGTTTCATTAGCTTCTTGCCACAAGGCCCTCCGCAATAGTCGAAGGCTGCCTTGCAATAACGTGCAAAGATGTCAGCTGCTGCTGCCTGCTGTGCAGAATCAGTGCTGGGTATTGAGTATCTGCCGATGCGCCTGATTTACACTGCAGGCAGAATGCAACTATCAGGACTGCCACTCAGTAGCACTCCGCACTCAGAGAGGTGTGTTGTCCTCCTTGGTGTGGGTTTAAGTTTTTCTTGCGATGTTGAAAGACATCTCAGCAAGGTTACACACACACACAAAACCTTTGCGTGCTAGTGCTCGACTCTATCAGTACGAGCATGCCAGCATCGGGACACGCAAGATGCAGTTGCGGAAAAGTTTGTGAGCAGCTAAGCTCCAGGCCTTGGGAGGTGGAAACCTGTCCTTGGGAGTAAGAGAAAGTAAGAGACAAATGCCATGCTGCGACTTCATACAAAGTGATGCAAGCACACGCTGGCATACGCGGTGACGTTTATGGAGCGGCTTCGTTTGGTCCGAGATGCTGATGTAGTCTTGGCCACGCGGCCGGGCACTTTCAACTGCGGGTGGCTCCCATACAGCCTTACAAAAGCGTGTGGTGCAGCCTTGCCTCATGTCACGATAAAGACTACATGCTACGAGTATATAGTGCTAGGACGATGTCGCAGTTCTTCAATAATGTCCCTCACCAAGCCCAAAACCAAATGACTAATGCTACGAAGCAACGTGCTCGGCAGCAAATACTGTCCGGGCCCCGGCTGATCTGATGTCTTAGTGATGCCAGAGCTCCGTGGAATCATGCTGTAGGCTGGTGCCCGAGGTCTGATTTCGTTGTACTTGGAGCTCATGTCACCTGCCATACCACCTTCTTCCGCCTGCTTTGACGATTTGAACTGGGATCCGAAAGCAACCTTTGCGCGCATCGTGAACTTTGGCGCGGATGCCTGATCCACACGGCCAAACTTGTGGGATTTGTCTGGCCCTGAGCACACGATGTCATAGTCATGTGGACTCGGGTTGTTCTTCATCTCCCCCAACTGATCCGTGGGTCCAGTGCGGCGCTGCGTTGATTTGCAGACCCGGCCAGGTACCGGTAGTTGCGGGTGCGAGCCATAGAGCGTGCTAGGCTGTGCGTACTCGCCCGGCCCCGGCTGATCTGATGTCTTGGTGATGCCAGAGCTCCGTGGAATCATGCTATAGGCTGGTGCCCGAGGTCTGATTTCGTTGTACTTGGAGCTCATGTCACCTGCCATACCACCTTCTTCCGCCTGCTTTGACGATTTGAACTGGGATCCGAAAGCAACCTTTGCGCGCATCGTGAACTTTGGCGCGGATGCCTGATCCACACGGCCAAACTTGTGGGATTTGTCTGGCCCTGAGCACACGATGTCATAGTCATGTGGACTCGGGTTGTTCTTCATCTCCCCCAACTGATCCGTGGGTCCAGTGCGGCGCTGCGTTGATTTGCAGACCCGGCCAGGTACCGGTAGTTGCGGGTGCGAGCCATAGAGCGTGCTAGGCTGTGCGTACTCGCCCGGCCCCGGCTGATCTGATGTCTTGGTGATGCCAGAGCTCCGTGGAATCATGCTGTAGGCTGGTGCCCGAGGTCTGATTTCGTTGTACTTGGAGCTCATGTCACCTGCCATACCACCTTCTTCCGCCTGCTTTGACGATTTGAACTGGGATCCGAAAGCAACCTTTGCGCGCATCGTGAACTTTGGCGCGGATGCCTGATCCACACGGCCAAACTTGTGGGATTTGTCTGGCCCTGAGCACACGATGTCATAGTCATGTGGACTCGGGTTGTTCTTCATCTCCCCCAACTGATCCGTAGGTCCAGTGCGGCGCTGCGTTGATTTGCAGACCCGGCCAGGTACCGGTAGTTGCGGGTGCGAGCCATAGAGCGTGCTGGGCTGTGCGTACTCACCCGGCCCCGGCTGATCTGATGTCTTGGTGATGCCAGAGCTCCGTGGAATCATGCTGTAGGCTGGTGCCCGAGGTCTGATTTCGTTGTACTTGGAGCTCATGTCAGGCGCCATGCCGCCTTCATCCGCCTGCTTTGAGGATTTGAACGGAGATCCAAAATTCGTCTTAGGACGGATGCTCCATCGAGGGGGCAGGTCAATAGAGTGCTTGTAGGCCTGCGCAACTTGGTAGCCTCGAGCTGGGGGAGCACTACCAGATCTTTGCAAGCTGGGTTTCTGGGAAGGTGTGCTTCTTGAGGGGGCAGCTGGCTTGGGTTGTTCACCTTTTTGCTCAGCCTTGGCAGGCTTGGCAACATGCTCCGTACTCGGTGTGGCAGGTGGCTCTTCGCTTTGAGCCTGAGTCTGAGAAGGGAATGTTTCTACTTCAGCCGTTGCTTCAGCCACTGTGCCAGGCGCCGCATCAGCTGACGTCGCTGCTTCAACCGGCACTTCTTCTGCTGTTGCTTCTTTCGCTGCTGTTGCTTCTTGTGTTTCTGCTGCTTGTGCTTCTGCTGCTGCATCGGTGGCCGCTGCCTGGGCTGGGTCATCAGCTCCATTCGATGGATTCGCGGCAGCTTCGGATGTTCCAGTCTCGGGTGTGGAGTGGGTTGCTTCGCCGTTCATGTCGGGCTCGGTCTTTGGAGCTGGGGCTTCCGCTGCAGCTGTGGCTTCACCGTCCGGTGCTCCTCCCGGCGCTGGAGGTGCCATTGCTGGCTCCAGGCTGCCAGGCGCCCCAAACTCGCCGACGGGCTCGCTGACGGGCTCGCCGCCGGGCTCGACGGGCTGCGCCTCCATCTCCGGCTGAGCGGCCTCGGCTCCCTGCAGCGTCCTCAGTGTTTTAAAAGCGGGTTATGCTGCATTGCTGCATTCTCGTCTCCTTCTCACATTGAAGCAAGTAGCGGTCTTGTGTAAACCATGCACATTAAAACGTAGCGGTCCTTGTGTAAACCATGCGCCTTAAAACTCGAGGCCCTCTTTAAGCCCTGGGAAGCAGGCGGGGAATCTTGAATTAGGGGCATCCTGTAAGGCTCTTGGAGGCCAAGAGCCTCAAAACGTGGAGGGATTGCTGTTGCTTCTGCGTGCTGAGCTAGCATAGAAAGCGGAGATGTAAGGGAGTGTGCAATCCGGCTTTGTGCACTTTCTACCCCTGCTCACATGATTCACATGGCTGTCAGGTCATCGAAACAAACCTCATCATACCCAGCTCCGTAGTCGGTGTAGTCGCACTTGCAAGACTTGCTAATACATAAATTCAGCTATGATGCGTGCCCTCCTCCAGGGCGGGACCCTCAGTCTCAGGGCTCGCCGGGAGCTCCGTGTTGGGCTCCGTGTTGGGCTCCGCCGTGGCGAGAGCGTCCACAGGAGGCTCTGGAGCCGAAGGCTTCCCATCTGAACCGGAGGGTTCCGGTGGCTCGTGTGGCTCTGCTCCCGGTGGCTCCGCCTGCGGTGGCTGCGGTGGCTCCGGCGGCTGCTCCGGCTGCTCCGCCCCGTCCGGCCCTCCTGGTGGAGCCTGATGATCCATGACGTGGTTCCTAATTGCTTATGCTGTCAGCTCTTTCTACATCCACGTGATCTTTGCAGTTCCCTCGCCCCACCATTTATGAGCCGACACTTTCCTAATCTAATCTCTTCGTAGGTCGGGGGCCTGGTCGTCTGACTCCATGCCGCCCAGGGCGACAACAGCGGCTACAGCTAAGAAATGCACACTCTGACAGACACACTGTCTGTGTTTTATTGTGTTGCTATGACTTTCTAAGTCTGGGTATGGTGATATGGTTTGAGTGGACCACTAGTGGACGCTACAAGCCTCTGCCATTAGGAATCATTAGGCCTTGCTGGCCTTGCCGAGTGCACGCAAACAGCGTCACACTCGACAAGGAGACCAAAACTTGATGGAACTTGTCTCTCAGCTTTAATGGGATTTCATGAGCTCGAGAGCAGCCGGGTATGCAAACTTACAACCCGCAAATTTTGACATGTCTCGACTCTGTGGCAGATTGCACTGTCGCACCATGTAGTAGTAAACAACTAGCACAGCGGGCACGGCATGGAGCAGATCGGAACAGCAGGCAACAACTCGGCAACAACTGCACATCCTTTCACCGCGCAGTCGGCCAGACCAGCTGCTGCCTCGGGGAATCATCTCGGAGGTGAGAAAGGAAGGGCAGAAAGAAAGGAATGTGAAATCAACGACAAGGAACCAACCCCTGACTCCTCAGCAGCACGCTTGCTCCAACGGGTTTTTTTCACGGCATTCCTTGGGCCTCAGACAGCCTGAGTGCTTGGCAAGAGGCTCTGTAAGGCACTTTGAAACACAACAAAACATGCACGCTTTGTGGTTCTTCAGCTGGCGCACTTCCTCTCCAAATCTGCAACCATGGCCTCAAGCTCCTTGCATCAGAAGGAAGGTCTCAGCTGCAGAAAGTCAAGACTGGTGTGGCGGCTCGCAACAAGCAGCGGGACCATCCTTCTGACGCTCGGTTCGACTGCTGCCGTTGTCGTCCTCAGGCATTGAAAGCTGGCCAACCCTACTCAGCAAGTGTCATCGCACGGCGCCGGATCGATGTGGCTCAAACTAGAAGGTGAACAGCAAAAGGCTCTTGTCATTCATCACACAGTAATGTCGAGCATCACTGCGGCGATGCCCACTCCAACTTCGGTGAGGCTCTGATCTGTCAGGTCTCCTGGCTGAACGGAGCCCGGTCAGCAGCCAGAACCAACGGCATCTTCTGCAGTCAGGCTCCTAGCCGGTGGTGGCGTCTGCTCCACCTCCTCCAAGAAAGCATGACAGGCTTGATACACATGGACACGTCCAGCCATGCCGTTTGTCGCTTGGCCTGAAGCCGCTGCATCATCAGTGTATGCGCCGCGTAGATGCTGAGCAGGGGTCCGATGCACTCCATCTTCCTGTACATTTCGGGGACTTGGAATGCCACGATGCTCGGCCGACCCACTCCCGTGTGAAGTCCTGAGGTTATCTCTTCCAGGGAGGGGATCGCGGGAGATATCGATCTTGGCACCCGTCCTGTCTTCGATGCTCCTGACTAGAAACCGACCAGGCAAGCTGAACAAATTGAAGCTGCTGTGTAAACATTCTGAATGCATGCGACAACGCGGGCCTCACAAGTTCACCAGCCTTGCCAATCAAAGCCGGAACCAGCTGACCCTTGCACAGGAGATTGCTGTATGCTGCCACACTTTTCTTAGAGCCTTCGAACATAGGTAAGCAGCTGTGGCCATTGCTGGAAGCGCACAGGACACGGAGTAGGACATCCTTCATGTGTCGCACACGCACACACGCACCAGACAAGCCAAGGATCGCTTCACCCTTAGGAGCCAGACTCTGCAGCACCGCGTGGCAACATGGCCAAGTCCTTTCAAGCTCACCAAGGCAACACGTGACAGATCCGAGACATTTCAGACAAACCAAAGCTGCAACTGGCACAGGACTGTCTCCTCCCCTAGAAGATCGAGGCCAACTGGTGCCTGCACGCTGTCCACACTGAGCATGAGACCCATTGCCGAAACAGGCACCACTGAAACGGCACAATGTTGCGCGAAGCCAAGGGAACAAAAGTTCTGAGCAGGTTAGAGCATTGGGCGCCTTCCCTTCCGATCGGAAAGGAGGCTGCCGAAAGCCGCCCTTGCCTGGACCGTCGGCTCAAGATACTCAAGATACAGTACAACTCAGCCGGCAAGTCAATTGTCCAGTCTCAAGCGCTCTTCGGAGCCTGGGCCATCGTAGCTCCATCCGCCTCCCGATCCTGCAACACAAGTCCACAGCTCGGTGCAATGGCAAGTCCAAACTGAAGACGAAAAACTGTCGGCACAATTTGGGTTGTCTTGCTGATGCCTTCGTGAGCTGTGGCTTCACTGAAGTTGATGACCCGGAGGTACTGCTGGAACTTCAGGGCCCAGGAGAGGATGCAGCAGTGATGATGTGAACAAAGCAAAAATAGCACAAAGGATCATAAAGCCATAAGAGCTCAGAGCTCTGGAAATGCTCTTCCACTGTCTCGGGGCCTCGTCGGAGCCAGCCTCCTGCTGCATGGTGTCAGTGATGCGACGCCTTAGCTCGTCATGCATCACTAGCTCTACACCCAACCGCACATGCTTCATATGAGGGCTGAGCAACGCCTCCAGTATGCTCTCAGGGACCCCGCTGAGGGTTGCCAGGCGGTGCCTGGAATTGAGCTCTGAAAGCTTTGAGACATGCTTTGACTACAACTACAAGAATCCGAAAGGTGAATGTCAAAGCTAGACAGGCGAGCCCAGCAATGGTGTCATCCCGAATGACGATCTGCCAGCTCAGCTTCCAGTGCCAACGGCTCCGGGCATTCATTCAGCCCATCACACAGCCATACCATCACAGAGTCTCTATGCAGCCACTCTGCTGCACGTGTTTTCACTCGCCCCATGCAGCTCTCGACTGTACAAACGATTGAGCTTTCTGGACCCTTACATGAATCTTCGCCCGACAGGGCTAGAGGGTACCGCACGGCCCCAACCAATCAAATCCTGAATGACGCTGAATGAGTCTTCCAGAAAGGGGAATCACCAATGATCAATGACGACAACAACCAAAGACAAGGCTAAATTGCTTGTCAAAAACATTGTTCAACAGTTCAACTGAAAAGTTAAGGTAGATGAGCCCCTTGCGACTGTCGGGTCGGCTCACCAAACGAAGCGCTCAGCGGGCTCACCAGATACATCCATCTGGCTGCCTTCATAGCAGAGTGCATCGACTTTTTGAGGCCATTTGCTCTTCCACTTTTGTCTCGTGCTTGAGTTGCAGGTCTCGTGCTGCTAGTAGTGCCTGGCATGCAGTTTCCGTGCACCCCTGCGCAAAGTCTGCTGCTTTTTGCAGGGATTGCAGGTCGTGGCCTGGGTGTCGGAGGAGCTCCAGCACCAGGGGGCTATCACCAAGGCTAGCGGCACGAGACAGTGCAGAGTCGGAATGCTGACTTATACCGAAATCGCAAATCGCGTTCAGTTTCAAGAACTTTGGGTGTTCCACGACTGCCCGGACAACTCCAAGGTTCTTGGCAGTGTGAAGCGCAGACATACCAACATCATCCAATGCATTTATTGCCCCGAAGCCAGCTTGGAATAACAGTGCGCAGGCCTCCTCTGACGTGGCATAGTGCAGGGCAGTACGGCCCCTCTTGTCCAAGGCATTGACGTCGAAGTCGGCACCTTCAGCGCCATCTTCGGCACCATCTCCACTTCCAGCACTTCCAGCAGCACTGAAGCGCAGCAGCGTGGCCAGAGCTGGGGCGTTTCGTGCGAGCGTGTGAAGGGGTGTTCTTCCCAAATTGTCTGCCACACTCAAGGAGCAGAGCGCGCCGTGTTCCAGGAGTGCTGCACTGATTCCCGCGTTTTTCGCACAGTGCAGGGCTGTTTGGCCAGAGAAGTCCACTTTGTTGACAAACTCAGAAGCAAGCACAGTCTGACTTAATATCATGCGACACATCTCCTCGGTTGTCACATAGTGAAGAACAGTACACCCGAAACGGTCCTGCTCATTCAGAGCCGTTGCCAGGGTAGGTGAATCTAGAAGAACGCGAAGAACTTCAGCGTTTGCCGCGTGATGAAGGGCTGTGGAGGAGGTCCCAGGCTTCTTGCTTGCAGCGGCTTGGAAGTGCGGACTCTCGAGAAGACATCGGCAGTGTTGGGCAAGGCCAGCAGAAGCGGCAGAATGCAGCGCAACAGCAGCCTCGTCCAGCATCCCTGGTATCTGTCCGAAGCCTTCATGCTGTACCAAACTTTCGAATGCTGGAAACAAGGGTTGGTGGAGAAGACTCAGCAGCATGCTTGCTCGCTCCTTTTCATTGTTACGATGCTCCTCGCGCTCGAAGCGACTGAACTTGGGATGACAGATGATCTCAAGGCACACGTTGGGCTCCTCTCTTCGGCTAGCTTCACGAAGCAGATAATCAAGGTATGCGGGGACATCGCTCTCAGTGTACCCATGTTCAGAGATGAACTTTTTGAGGTTCATGCGCGGCTGTCGGAGCACAAGCAGTTCCAGGCCCTGCTGTGCTATCTCCACGAATGGTCGCGAATCATCTGGAAGGATGGCCGTTCCTTGTAGCAACTGTTGCTCAATGACGGGAAATCCCGGCAGTGCACTTTCGATGGAATGCTTAGCCTCCTGGACTGTAGCTGTCGCCTGCAAACGCACCACACACGACTGGCCCGTGATTGTCGTGATTGCCACCTCCACACCCGAGTCCTCATCTTGCATTACGGCACAAGAGCTGGGACCAAAGAACACCAGCACGGATGGGCATCCAGCAACTACCCTAAATGGGCCAGCACATCAGTGGGAAAAAGCCGCGGGCACGGAAATCTATCGTATCGGACTCTGGTGCTTCAATCGATCTGGCTTATCCTGGCTTTACCTGCCAAGTCGTGCAAAAACCTGCGCAGTCTCAAAACCCATCATCTACCGCCAGTGTACCAAGCATCATGATTTCAATGTGCTTCTCAGTTCTCTCAGTTCTCGGTTCACCTGCCTTGGCACCACTCTCCCGGCGAAGCTGCTTGATGTTGGCCCCCTGGCTGCCAATGAGGAGACCAGTCCTCAATGACTCAAACTGGCTCTTGTTTGGCTTGGCACAAAGGTCAGCAAATCTTGGACAGGCACAGGTCGCGTGGCAGAATGACTCGGAAGACATACTCACCTCTTGCAAGAGTTCTCAAAAAAACCAAAGCCGAAACATGCACACCGTGCACACCCTTTGACTCTGACTCTTTGACATGACCAGCCTTCCTCCTTGCCTAGCATCTCACAGCCGGCTGGTGGTGTTCGAGATCGTTCGTCCTGGTTCTTCACTGGTGGCACGGACTTCTCAGGCTCCAGACGGGTCTTCCTCGGCCAGCTCCCTCATCCTTCCTTATTTAGGCACCATCACAGAGTCACTGGCGCCATCTCACGTGCTGATACATTTGGGCATCATTGGGCATGCGCCTAGGACCTTGAAAGCTTGGCCTCCAACCGACTATCAGATCTAGGGCCACGTTGACAGCCTCTGATGTGTCGGCGAACACCTTAGCGGCTTAGTGAAGTGTGGGTGAGGGGGAAGGAGAGATGCTGCAGCACTTTCATCTCCAGGAGCAGTAGGCTCGTCACAATTTTGTCAATTTCAGCTAAGGCCAGCTCCCCAAGCACGCGCAGCAGCGTGTCTGGGAAGAAGTCGCCCTTGTTGCTAAAGATAAGCCGTGCTCCAGATTCCTGCTCAGGGGCCAGTGAGCGGCGTTTGCAAGGGTCGGGACATGTCGCAGCACAACGGTCGCTACAATCAACCATCCTCCTGGAGTTGTTCTTTGGCATGGCCCCGCTCTCGGAGGAGGAAGCTGGCAAATGCATCTGGCAGCAACGCCTCACAGGTCAGTCACATCACGACACCAGACTTATCGTTCCACTTTGAGCGTTTGGGGCTGGCCACACGACTGTCCGACACAATCAGCAAGGGCTCGAGTGGCACACGTGGCACACAGGCAATCCCTCCATGTCCGGCCCGTCCGACCTTGAGGCCGAAGTTGGCTCTGGGAATGCCCTCAGCAGTCCGTCGACGCGCGCCTTCCGAGAATCGATGAAGGCCCAATGTAGGCTCATCATTTAGGCTCCGCTACGCCGCTACACGAGGTTCCACACAGCTCCAGACCTACCACAGCCCCGACACCCAGGACTCGCAAGACTCCCACAAGGATGCAATGCCTGAAAAGGCACCGGCGTCTTCGTAGCCACGCTTCATAGCTACGATGCATGGAACGTACACGAATCCCTTCTTGGCTATTCAGACGTTTCTTGTGATGCCCCATGCGTAGCTCGCTGAATATAGCAAAAAACTACAGAATCATGTTGCATGCCTCCCGTATCCCGCAGTTAGCTACTCTCTGTGCGAGGCACGGGTATGCATCTTCAACTGAGTCATGCTGCATTTACTTGCCTGCTCTAGATTTCTCTCTTCATCGGAGCGGTGGCTGCGGTGCAACTGTTGGAGAATCAAGTGTAAACCAGGCGAAAAGATGCTGGAGCAGCTGGCTTCAGCTTGCGTCTCCTTCTGCTCTTTTCCAGGTTCAGTCGTCTGGCCCTCGAATTCCAAGTCACGGAGGCCTTCATCGAACCGCATACTTCCAACTTCCAACAACACTCATGTGCACGGTGCACACAAATGCAAAGACGATGTCATGTTGTGCGGCAAAGGAGGGCCTGTCTCTAAGCTCCGGACACCATGTGAGCTTCACCGGTCCCTCAGGCCAGTTGCATTGGGTGAGAGCCTGTGCCTGCGCCAGTGCAAAAAAAAAACACAGACTACTAGCACGGTGTCCTTCAAGAGAGACGCAGTGCAGCCGAGCCGTATTTCGCTCTCGCGGGTCTTTATCACCGGAGCTTCTGGCCTTCGGCCCTGGCAAGATCTTCGGGTGGTCAGGAAGCGTCTGGTACCTCTGCCAAGGGATGCGGCTGCGGTTCATCCTTGTGAAACCTCCGTGCGGCGCTGCCTTAAAGAAGGAAGGCCAAGTCATTTATCTTGGAAGCATAGCCGAAGTACACGCTCCCAAACCTCAAGAAAGAAACCACCTTCAGCAAAGCGCTTGTCGTTTTGGCTAAACCCTGCGTTGAGCCAAGCGCTTGCCAGTGCCAGGCACGTGAAACGCTGAATAGCCTGGCCACATCCTCAGACTCTTGACTACAGTGACTACAGTGTCAGCACCAGAAAATTGCTTTCCAAACAAGTTAGAAGAGGGTGGTCTCAGGCAGCTGCAGTGAGCGTAAGGTGACCAAAGAACTTTTTTCTGGCTCCTGGCAGTGGTGGAATGTGGTGGAGATCTCCAAGATAAATGCGCTCCGTCTAGCATTGTCTCCTGCCGCACAGCCCAGCACCCCTTGGGCAAGTCATCGGAGAGCAAATCCAGGAAGTTGGACTGGAACTCCAACTGGGTGCGAAGGAAAAGGAGGTTGCATGGCATCCTGAATGTCCTCTCAACACCGCGATGGGATAGTCAGGGCCCGTACATCATTGCAGGCTTGTGCCTTTAGGCTCACGACCTCAGTGTCCAGCGCTGCTTTTGGAGATTTGAAAAAGGGCTCTGCGATGCTCTGCGCTAGAATGCTGAAGAGCAGACGCTCGCCGGAGGTCTGAAGTGGACATAGTTCTGCAGCGACGTCGCCTTCGTGAAGCTTTGGTTTGTCTGTCGAAGACTTCGCGGGGGCCTTCCATCCTCTCTCTTCGTCTTCTTCTTTTCTTCGTCTCTTCTGCTTCGTCTGGGCTTGAGGGCCAGGGTTACCCCTGAACCCCCGCGCGCAGAGTGCGCCCGAGTTCCACGATGTCTGTCGGTGACACATCTTTGTGTTGTCACCCTCTCTTCCCTCCCTCTCCCTCCCTCCCTCCCACCCACCCACCCTTTTCTCTCTCTTCCTCTTCTTCTTCTACGGGGCTTGAGGAGCCCGAGAGCCCCCTGCACGCCTCGGTGAGACTTCTCAGCAGACGACGTGGCCAAGTGTTAGGGTGCCGAGTCAATGTGCTCGCCAAGGAGTCATACCGTGTACTGGCCCTACATATCACAAAACTGTATTGGTTCTACCGAACTCCACCAAGCACCCTGTCTCACACCGACAAACCCGAAGAAGCGTGCCACTTGGGGCGACCGCTCTCGAAGGGTTAAGCGCGCTGCAAGCAAGCAAGCAAGCAAGCAAGCAAGCAAATGTTAGGGCCTTTCTTAAGGGGATGGAATAGCCAGCCGCGACTGCGGGGATGAATACCTTAGTGCAGTTGGAGGGGACAAGCAGTTAGCAGTCTCACACCAGAGCAGAAGCGTGTGTCTATGTGTGTGCAGTTGTCACTAACACTCTCTTGCTTGCTTGCTTGCAGCGCGCTTAACCCCTCGAGACCAAGGGGAACCCCCGGCCTCTCTGGCCCGCCGCTTCTCTCTCTCTCTCTCTCTCTGCACGCATGGCCCCTCCCCAAAGGAGGAGGCCGCCCCTTCTCTCTCTCGCTCTCTCTCTCTCTCTCTCTCTCTCTCTCTCTCTTACTAGACTGGCCTTGGCGGGCTCCAGGCCTCGGAAGGCGCTGTTGGGAACCACCACCTTAGCTTCGGAGAGGCATGAACCACACATTAGAAAAACAAAACTGGTTGTAAACGGAAGCAAGGCTTTGTCCAGGAAGCATACACAGAGGACTCTTACAAGGAGTACTTGCTCCGTCCGCCCACTCTTCCCCTCTTCGGTTCTTCTGCAGCGCGCCTGCCCCTCGTTCAGAGAGTAGGCGCCTGCCAAGTTGCCGCTTTGCTGGAGAATCTGCGTAGAACCCACAGCTAGAATCTCAATGACGGTCCTAGGAGTCAGTTCTACATTACGCGATGTGCCAGGTGCAAAGTGTAAGCATATGGAGCTTGCATGGCCGGATCTTTGCCTTTGGGAACAGCCGCTGTGTCAAAGTCGATCTCCTGTGGCTGACGTCTTGCGTCTTAGTCTGGGCCATTGTAGGCCGCTCCAAAACGCACCCAGACCCTGCCCGGCGCCTGGACTAGCAGTGCGAGCCTGTCCAGCTCGATGAGTGTGGGCCCAGCCTTCCAACATTTCCGACACACAGCCCACCAGGACATGAGCACAACTTTCCGGCGACTTGCCCTCTCTACCCTGGCCTTTGGCTCGGCACCTGCGGGATACAACTTCTGCGCATCAGAATCCTGACACTTTACTTCGCCAGAAGGCCTGCCATGGATTCCAGCAGTGCATCGGGATTGCCGGTCAGCGGGGTGGTCTCATTCCGGGTGCAAGCATGAGTACAAACTTCGAACAGGTCTGAATGCAGATGAGAGTGGTGCGATCGACGAGAACCAACCATGAAATGAATGAGCTGAGGAATGCTGAGCGAGCCACCAGCTGGAGCATGGACACGGCTTCACCAACCTGGCATTTGGACGAGCGCGAGCTGTGAGTGGCTTTGCACAGATCTGAACATCTGAACTTCTGAGCTTTTGAGGCCATGTTCCATAGTGCATCAGGTTTGGCTTCAGCATTGTCAACAATTGTGTGGGGACATTGAGGGCCTTATGTTACTTCATCGCATGTTGGTGGCGTGCCGTAGCTGTAGCCGCTCTAGCATGGATGACCTCCTGAGACCACTCTCTTGTGAGCCGACCGATATGGAGCGCCCTTTGGAAGGTAATCGCCACATGTCGTAACAGAAATATGGAACCTCATGACGAGACAAATCCCGACAGATTCTTGACAACTTGACACAATGGGTGGATCAGCGTCCAAGGCTTCATGGATCTGATGCTTCCATGTCAGCCTTTCGCTGAGGCTGGGTAGTCTAGAGTCTTCATGGTGCCCCGTGCCCAGAAACACAACATCCATTGCGAAGCCTAGTACTGAAATTGAACTAATCAGTATGCAGTAGACCTTTTCCCGAGCCCGTTGCGTCACATAGAAGGGCGCGACAAGATTGAACACCCCCCCCCCCAACTTGTCGATGGCACTGCTCCTTACCATTCCGTGGGCAGCCTCTTCGGTCAAGTCCGGAAGCGCTTTGAAGGTGAAGTCCTTCGGTGAAGCTCAAAGAAAGTTGCTCGCAGACTGGATTCTCTGGCCGTCCTCACCAGCATAGAAGAAGCGCTTGTTTGGGTATGTAGGCTTGATATCCCGAATGGCACACCTGGCAAAACTTCCGGGGGGCTGGAGCATCCGTAGCACTGACACTTGACTAGCCGGCTCCGCGCGATGTAGTAGTCCCGCTCCTGGTATCCAAACATCTGGAGAGCACTCTGGAGAGCACGGACATTAGAGGTAGCTGTCCTTGCCCAGGATCTTGCCCCAGAACTTAATCACCTCAAGACTCATTGCAGCTTCCGGAGTCTGACGACGCATCTCGTGTGAGATCCCCAATGTAGTACAACTTAGCACTTCTGGTGTCTTCTGCGCACTGAAACCGAGAAGCACGAGGTAAGGGCGGAACCGGGTTCTTCTCAGTTGCCTTGAGCAAGGTCAAACCTGCCTGGCAATACAGAACAGAAGATGCCCCCAGAATTCTGGCAAGTCACTTCAGGGCACAGGAAGATGCTGAGAATGCAGAGCCAAGCTGAGCAGAGACCCCAATGCCTGGAGGCAGGTTATCTCCTCGCAGCTGAGAACATGTCCCCCAGAGCTGACAGGGAGCGCCTCCAGGTCCTTCGGGCGAACTCTCACTGCTCTTTCGGGACACAAAGGCTTGACAAAAAGCTGCTTTATGCTATGTTTAACCGTGTCGCACACCTCCACGTCCATGGCAGCACAGGCACTTGCCCGGATCTTGCTGCAAGAGTGCTTGGGCCAGTCGATGGAGGAGCCAAGGCCAGTCGCAGAGCTGCAAGCATGCACAATCTGCACAATATCCATAGCAGCACACAGCTACTTTGACTTGGCTTGACGCATGTCCCTCCGAGTCTACTTAAGCATCCACAAGTCAAAAACTGAAAGAATAGTAGTCACTGTGTGAAACCATGTTAGGTCTACACGAGTCTGCACCCTGGACCTTGCCAGTGAAACTAGCCCCAGGTTGCCGTATTGTGAGATATTAGATGCCTTCGCGTGGATGCTTCACATTGCTTCACTCTACATACACTTCTCTGAGTGGAGTGCCTGATAAAGTTCACGTGTTAGGACTGTTAGGTGCCTCTGGGCCACGCGGCCACAAGGCACACTCAGCTTGCGCTCAGTTCGATCGCGATGGTCGGCTGGAGCTTGATCACTGGCAGCAAGCTCACACGTTTGTCTCAACACTGGCCGTCACCCTTGGTTCACAGGCTGGGATGACAAGGCGGGTTGGGCTTGTTGTTGTAGACGTCGATTACCTTGCCATCGTTGTGGATGCCAAGCGCAACCTCCAGGGCACTGCAGGGCAGCTCAGAAAGCGCCCCCGAATCGCAATCTCCGGCCTCGTTGGGATTCTGGTTTGGTCCAACCTGCATGCTCGACTTTGCGTGCCGAGTAGATCAAGTGGCGTCTGTGGAAGACAACACGCGTGTCTCAAGTCCTTCCGGCGAGAGAAGAGCTGAAAGTTTCCAAGCCCAGACGGCCGCAACCTGACCGCATTCAAGATACATGTTGCACATGCTGCCGATAGACAGTACCGATCTGCTGGCTTTGACAGTTTGATCTTGGCACCTGATGAATTCATGATACAAAGCAGGGCGTCCGGAGCACGCCAGAGTATGGGGATAGATTGCAACCCCGTGTCTTGCAGGGCTCCCGACATAAGCCGCATGCCTGGGGACAACGAGATAGAGATGTCCTGCAAAAGCTGGCAAGGCAACCCAGCAGAAGTAAACACAATGGGAGGTTTGTCCAACCAGTTGAGTGCCACATTGCAACAGTCGCAACAGTTGGCCGCAACAAGTAAGAAAGCCCTCTGCCCTTGCGCATGGTGTTTGATTCATTTTGATTCCTGCGAAGGAAATACGTGTGCGGGCTTCAGCAACTTTATCTGGATTTCTCCACGCTACGCGACCATTGGAGGCCGCCGGCTCTAAAACGAGATGGCATGCCACATGCCATGGGAGCCCGCGTCTAGCCCAAGCCAAGGTGCCAGGGTGGGCCTGGGAGGGAAGTTAAGACACAGCCTGGAGTTTTGATCCTGCTGTGGAAATCCCTGCAGCACTCCAATGTAAACTTGCTTGCGTAGCTGCATACAGCTGCGTCAAAAATCCCGATTGTCGCGACCCGCGCAGCCGCCCGTCTGTTCCAGACCTCTGTGGCACCCATCTTGTTACAGCCGTCGTGTGCAAGCACCGTCACTACAACCCAAAGGATGTTTGGCAGCTAACACGGCATCTACTGCTCTACTTCCACAGGGTTCCCTGGGAACACGATGTTGGCCCGTGATTGGGCGGGATGTAACGGACATGTAACAGAGTATGTCGTGCGCGCACGCAAAGGGCCTGACGGCAGATTTTATCCGAGCTCTTGGGGTGCCTTGCCTCGATTTTATTCGAGCCCAAAACTCTGGGGTCCTTGAGTCCCATGGTACCCTACATTGCCCTACGCAAGACGCAGGGCATTGCGTGACATGGCTGGTGTCGCGTCTGTGGGCGGAGGGCATGTATACAAGCAATTGCCCTTATCACATGTTCACTTCTGACCGGCGAATCATGAAACCAAAGCTCTGGTACTCACGGAGTACATTCGCTCACGGCCGCAGACAACACAAGCTCCTTGGACTGGCGCTGAGGCGCCCTTCGCAGCCTGTCCTTAAGGTTGCACACTGCGGCATCGAGTCCAATAGCATCTCTGCTCGTACGCCACATATGCTCAAGGGTTGAAAGGCTGAAAGTCTGCTGTGCTGTCCAGTCACCATTTTCCATCTCTGCTTCATCTCTTGTCCCTGTCATGAGAGGTCTTCCATGAAGCGGACCGCTCCTCTCAATCCACAAGACACCTGACACCGGCCTCTGCTGTGTCTGCAATTCCCCATTGGAGTTCTGACAGCCTGCAGCCAACAGCAGACTCAAAGGCTTCAGCACCCGCGGCAGCAGAGCATAGCAGGAAGTCCAAAGCAGCAATACAAAGGTCTGCTCTTGATCCGATCTTGCCAACTGGGTCAACAAGCTCCACGAACACACGCGGCCCTCGCGGACTGTCAAGCTTGGGAAGCTCGCCTCTTTTCAGCCCTATCTCTTTCGGTGTTGCTGATGAAGAACGGCAGAAGCTCCGCCACCTCTCAGATGACAAAACCCGACTCTTCATTGCGCAGAAGGAGCTCAGGAAGGAGAGGCCAGGAGGAACCTGAGAGTCGTAGTCTGCCATGGCCGCATGCAGCAGCCGCAGCTTCTCCTTCACATCCAGCTCGCCTTGTCCCAAAAGCTCAAAAATCAGCAGAAACACAAGACACTGAGCAGCGCTCCGAAGGGGAGTCCAAACAAAAAAATCACAGCTGGCGCACGTTTCTTGCGGCGCATCTTTCGAAGAAGGTCTTTCTTCAATCGCTGGAATAAGACCTCCCCGGACATGTCGCGACTTTGCATTGCAGGCTTGGCCCAGTGACCACGGGCCTGCTCCACAATAGAGCGCTGAACCAAGAAGATGGAGTGAAGCCTCAGAAATCAGAGAAAGTTGTGATCCTCACAAGGCACACGCCCAGAAGCAGGAGAGAGAGCCCTGCTGCTTCTGAAGCTCCTGCTTCAGGCCCTGTCAAGAACAAGGCATTCTCAAGAAAATCGACACGCTCCATCAAAACCCAAATCTGGCATGACGGCAGCAGTCTTCGTCACAGCGGGAAAACATCATCTTATACTCGTTTCGGCCTCAGAAGTTCCCGCCATAGGGAATCTCCCCTTCTCCCTCTCCAATCCGCTCCTCCCAGGGGCCTTTACTGTGTTCCACCACTCTTTCGGTTCAGATGTCGCGAAGACGACTAGGACTAGGACCCCTCCACAACCCTTCCACCCCCCTCCCTTGCCCAAGACATTTGTTCATGGACCCCTGAAACTCACCCTGTCAAAAGTTTTTCACTAGGGGCTCCCTGCAGCGCGGCCGAGGGAATTGGCTCAGGGCCCTTCACAACTCACAAGGATCGATGGAGGAAAGCTCAAGGATCTGGGCGGAATATCCATGATTATCCATGATTGTACAAGCTGAACCAGCTCAACAGTCCGACTCGACTCAGAATTCTTGATCGCAGCCCTGAGTCTTACTGGTAGTTGCTGGAGGCCTCCTTCTCCTGGGCACAGGTCTCGCCGCTGATCTTCTCCCTTGCAAGATCTTGCAAGGCAGCCCTTCAGGGTTTTAGGCGTCGGTGTAAGGCTTAGGGAATGCCCTTTGCGTGCAAGAACATGCAAGAACCTCATTTTTCCACAGAATTCTGGCTCGAATATCTGAGCGCCCGCGTTGGCGGATGCTTTTTCAGGCGTGGGACGTGAAACTCTTGGACGGGACTGGGACTTCAAACAGCCGCCGTTGAACGTGTTCTGAGTACTCCTTCCCAGCTTTCTTAGCCGTGACCCCAAGTCCCATGAATGCACCAAAAATCTACCTTCCGACAGCAGCTGCATTCTGCATGCTGGAGTAAACCGCGGAGGGTACCTGAAGGAATGCTCTCCGGCATATTTTGCACGGCGTATTACATGGCATCACTCATTTGTGAGGTTCGCCCTTTCATCAGCCCAGCGCGCTGTACGATCCACTCTGGCCAAGCACATCCAAGCACCAAAGAACCGCTGCCTTCGTTTCAAAGATTTTGACGTTCAGGCTGCACTGCAGGCCTCTTGCATCGAGGTGCAGTGGGGCGACATGTCATATCATCACAGACACCACATGCCCCCCCGCAAGTTCGTCTCGAAACGCCAGAACGTGCCTGGAGGAGCGACAGACCCGTGGAGCCAGGAGCATGGCAGCCAAAGTGAGCGCCTCGTATGCTACAGTACCGATGCAGCCACGCTCTACAAGGTGCCTCTCCAACTGCCCAAGCCCAAGAACATTCCGAACACAAAGGAAGGTGATGGTCAACTTTGGAGGCCTCCAGTACAGCCAGCGCAAGACAAAGTCCTGCGGGACCGTGTCACCGGAACTCTTGCTCGGCCTAAACCTCTCAGGCAAAACACTAGATATCCTAAGGTCCAACTCAGCCTTGCTGGGAATATGTTACATAACCTGGACACTTTCCACATACTCAAGCCAAACGTCCAACAGCACACTTGGCTCTTCCGGACCTCTTTGGATACTGAGCAACTTCTCAGAACATCCTGTAACACCCCTGGGCACAGGCACACCTCCCATCGCCGCTATGGCCCCTTGATTGCCGAGGCTATGCCTCCTCGGCCAGCGCTCAAAGTTGAGGGCTTGGGCACTTGGGGCTTGCGCAGAATTTTCGGTGAGTCATCAGGGTTCGGTCGCTTCGCTCCAAGACCGGGGATCCCGCTGAGCGAAAATCAGCCGCTTTTCGGCTACGCCCCAGTCGTGCCAAATGCGACCTCAGAGTTTAGGGCTCCTGCTTTGGGGGGGGCGAAGGGGGGGGGGGGGGAGGGGGGAAGGCGAGGGGCCCATCCTCAGAGTTCAGGGCTGTGGAAAGGGGGGGAGGGGGGGACGTCTTCCGCAATCTTGAGGTGGCGACTGTTCTCCTGGAACTGCACTTTATAGCTGCCTTGAGGCAGTCCTCCTTTGATGACAGCCTCGGTTCCAATAGTCAAATGCAGTTGCGCCTTGTGTCAATTCTCCTGAGGATGCCACCCATAAATTGCGAACATGTGGGGAGACTGGAGTTCTATACCACACCTTCCATCTCAAGATCTGCTTTCAAAAGCGGCAACCATCCAGCACCAGCTGCGCATCATCGGCTTGCTTGGGTAACACACGAGCATCACGAAATGTTGCCTTCCAGTGCTCAAAGAATTCTGGCGTTAGCCAGGTCTCTGTCCTGCAAAGCAAAATAACAGGTGGGCTCAACAAGGGATGCTGGGCACACGGGGGGAGGGGTGCTCTGGGTACTGCAGGGGGGGGGGGAGGGTTGTTAGGTACCGTGAGTGCTGGGGGTGGTGAGAGTTGTTCAAGTTGAGCGGGCGGTGGGGTCTGGGCATGTGCTGGAGCCCTATAAGAAAGAGAGGGGGGGCGAGGAGGCGGTGGAGTGGGGTGCTGGAGGGCTGCGTAGTGGCGATCAGTGTAGGGCGAGGAAGGGGTTTCTCGCCACAGGCAAACTCCAAACATGTCCATGCCAGGTCTGTCCTCTGGTCCGACCTTGGAGTAAGGCTTATCGGCTTATCAGGCTCAGAGCAATGGTTGCCATGCCATTCCAGTTGTCAGCTAAAGTCTCTTCGATCGCTTGGTGCCGGTCTCCTCTATGTAAAAACGCTCCTGACCTGCAGCGTGGGGGAAGGCCAGGATGGAACCGCTTGACTCTCGAACGTCTCGAGCCACGAAATCTGCACCACGACTGGAATTCAACCCGCATCATGTCTCACATCCGACTTCCGCGAAGGCCTTCAAGCGGAGGACTAATCTTCCCATACCTTTCACAAGCAGCTGTGCTACTGCGTGCGACTCAAATAAGGCCAAAGGCAAAGTGTCTTAGGCTGGGACGCATCGCTGTCTGATGCAAGGGCAATGTCAGATTCATTTGCATCAAGCCTGAAGGGCACTAAAATGCGGACGAGAGAACCGGCATCAGCGTTGCACAACCTCTTCTTCTTGTTCGGGCGATGCTGAATCCACAGAAAAACTCCACATATTTTCCGAACACTGCAGTACCTTCCTTCATTTCCCACCCCGTAGCCTCTCCCAGCCAGTGGCTGTTTCATGGTAGAATGTGAAGTTGTCTGTAAACCTCAGCTGCAAGAGCTGCAAGTGTCACCACGCATACGACTTTGCAAGAGACGAAGCCGAGCGTTCAGCATTGAAAGTGACACGAGGCCACATGGCGTCAGGTCATCACCCACAGCAGCTGCAGGGCAAAGGCAGTATCTTCTCTTGAGCACGACATAACCAAGAGCATGGTTACTAAACAACAACCGTCTGGCACCTTCTACCTTGGCCACAAATGCGGCGTCGCTGCCCCGACGTATCCTCTGGAAATGCGCAATGTGTGGTTCTCGCGCGAGTAGATGGCATGGGGACATGCGCAGGCGGCCGCGCCTAACCCAAGTGCGGCTGTCAGCATGCGTGCAGGTTGCCGCAGTCAGAAATGTGTAAACCTCGAAGAGCATCTCGCTACCAGATTCAGACCTTCTTCACAGTGCAATCAACATTCCCGCAGAGGCCCTGGCAACTCTCTTGTCTTTGCTTTCCACGAAGCTGTCCGGGAACACAGGTGCAAGTGAAATTAGACATGTTGTGTGCACGTGCCTGAATGGAATGTTAATGTGGCCACATGACACAAGATACAACAGCGAGATGCCGCCGTGCGCCACCACTAACCCACAGAAAACATGGTGCGGCAAACGCCGGAAGCGCAAGAAGAGTGAACCCTGGTGATGCATACTCACCAGCCCTGAAGTTGAATTGGGCACACTAGTTTCACGTTGCGGCATCCTGGAACCTGCAAGCTTGCCGATAATCATTCTGGGATAACCATGGATTGATATAATGGTGTTGCTTTGACAGGGTCGATTTGTTGCTGTGGATTTCGTAATGCGGAGCATGCAAATCTGCCTGTACATAGTAATAAGATGGTACAATTCTGAGCTGCCTTTTGTGGTTGGCGAGGAGGCTCATGTCGTAGTACACGAGCACCTCGGCTAATTTTGACAGTCGGAACGCCCATCTCCTTCCAGCATAGCAAAATCTGGAACCCACGTCATCCTGGGATCACATCACGGATAAGCCTGCGGCATCATCCTCGAAAGCTTGGTCTATTTTGAATTCCTGTGGCTCGGACCACACCATCACACCGAATTCACAAGTGATTGAGTAGGCCCAGTAGCTCCGGCAAGCGGATCATAAGGCAATGCCATCAGGGGCGGCAAACACAGACAGCTCAGGCGAACAAGCATGACACCAGCCTGTTCCGTCATGTTTGCAGTGTATGGGACACTCACCTTTCAGGACAGCTGCATGTGCCCCATCTTATCGACACATCTGATGCCACACGAATGCTCCGCTGCTCCGCCTCATGGAGGGACCCGGATTGCAATAACAGTACTGCACCCAGGACCAGGAAGACCAAGAGGGAGCCCGCGGCAAGAACCTCAAGCAGCAGCGTAGCACGATGGGACTTCAACTCATAGCGATTTGCACCACGAAGCCCTACGAAGCACCGGTCTTGAAGTCACACAGACGCCTGCAGTGCCGAGGCTTGGCCGAGGCCCGCGCCAGCTGGCAGCAATATGCAAAGATCCAATACCTTACACAACGGTACCAAGGCAGCGTGTCTATTGCATTGAGGGTCAAGCAGCTCTCTCCGTCAATGGCGAATCGCTTGGTCAGGGACGGCCACGTGATTGCTGATTCGGGCTGCTGTGCATGGTACCAAATACAGCGCCGTATTCCTCGGAGACTGTGGAGTACGTCTGCGCAGTGCTCCAGCTCACCAGGCTTAGCAGCTTAGCACACTTGGAGCCACTTGGATGCTGGCGACTCTTCCGGCGCAGTTCTGCCGAGTCGGATCTCAGCCTCGAGGCACAAAGAAGTCTACGAAGTTCTTGTCATGAATTTGTTGAGTCATCATTTGGTTGACTCCTGTCTCTCTGCTCAGTTTCGAATTCACATTGCCAAGAAAGTGGATGTACAAGTAGCAAGGTCGCGCCTGGACTGTCTAGACTGTTGTGAGAAAGCGACAGACGGGGGTCCTGCACCAGTACACGCAAAGACTCAAAGCGGGCGGTCTAAGTACATTGAGCATGGTGGGACCAAGCTTAGCAGCGGACCACGAAGCATCCAATTAGATGAATACCATGAAACACGATCTTCGCGGTTTTCCATCATTGCACCACAAATCTCAAAGCTGACATGAGTAGCCTGTGTAGCTCCATCTAGGGATGGAGCCAGCTGAGATGTTTGCAGCCCTCCAACGATTTCCAAAATTTCGCTCTGTGCGCCTGTCGACTTGGACACAGAGCCCAGACAATCCTGGCCGGCAGCCTCTCACAATTCAACGCTTCACAGGAAGTTCACTTCTGCTCACAATTCAACTCTGTACCGAAGCTGTATCGGGCCGCAATGGGCCATCCCAGGCAACTATAACATACGTCATAATATCCAAGGGTGCTGAAAATATTTCGGTTGCGCCTCCACTGGAGCATTGCGGTCCTTAGTGGCCGCGGCCGTTGCTGAGGCTTTCCGATATGACACCCGTGTCTGTTGCTGGGTGGCTTGCCGACTCTTCTTTGGGCTGATCCTTGGTCTCAAACCAGGAATGATGGCAAGTCAGCGGGATGAATCTCGATGCCTCGAGCCTGCCACCTGCCAAGCTAAAGCAGCTAAGGCTGCGTCGAACTGCTGGAAGACGTTGTCGTCCGTTTCTTTGCAGATTTTTCCAGTCGAGATGGGCTCCTCCTGATCGAGGTTCAGATCCACGCTCGCAGAGCAGTCATGAGCATGGAGGGTTACGGCCTTGTCTGCTCCATCACCTGAGTGATGCAAGATCCACGTGCGAAGCTAGGGCTCGCAAGCTTGTTGTGTTCACCGTGGTGCCTCGGCGGAACCTTTTTGGTGTTCTTCTTGACACTGCTACGAGATCGCTAAAGAAATGCCGACAGCCATTCAGCTATCGGCTCGGGAATGCAACGTGCGACGATTCTTGCTGCGCGAACCACAGCAGAAGCCACTAGTTGGCATACAGCTAATTAATGTATGGTCCTCAGACCAGGCGTGCTCTCGGACGCAGCGTCAAGAGGGGCACCCGGTGTTTGGTACTGCCAAGGCATGCCAGGGTAGCACATGGAAGGATTACATAGGATGACCAGGACTACCAGGACTAGCATGCAGAAATTTGCGGCCAGACCTCGAAGCTTGGAACACGCTGCCGGTCCAGATTTGTCTTGTACTTGTTCCTGGTCTGAACACGCCCGGCGATAGGGCTCTTATGATTCCACGGAAGGCACAGCGATCCATTCTCAGGATCCATTACAGCCGGCAGCTTCAGAAAGATACGCTGCTGCGATTCCTTCAGCCACCTGCAGGCCCGGCGAAGACAAACACGTCCAAGATCCTACTCGCTTTCAGCTTCTCGGCTTTTCGGTGGCTACCTTCCAAAGAAGGGAGAGGTCCCTTAGATGACTAGATTTACAGTAGGCTAGCCTGGAGAGCTGCCGCAAGAGACTTGAGACATGCAGATCCAGCCAAGCAACGCAAAGCTAGCCCACCCGCGTCTGTACCTGGAACTCTGGGCATGCTCGAGTGTATTGGGTTGGTTCTCAGCAGTTTAGACACAGACAATGGGCCGGCCTGGGTAACTCTCATCAGGGGCGCGGCAGGCACTCCGCTTGATCGAACGGCCATGCTGAGCTGTGGCATGGCCTCCCCCCAGCTCTCGCGCTGAACTGTCCCTGATCTACTTCGACTTGCAGAAAGGACCTCTAGTTTTTCCATTGTTGTAAAAACGGCGGTATGCGACATCGTCGAAACCAATCAGTATACTGCGTCCCCATGCTAGGAAGTTGCAGGCAGATATAGGCAGATGCAGTCGGCCGGTGCCTGGCCCTTCCAGTCGCGCGCGAAGGGCACTGCAATGGTAGCTCTGCCTATCGGCAGCTTGGCATCCCCGGCCTCCCTGAAGGGGTCCTGAAGGACATCTGTTACATCATGTTACATCACTTGCGCGAGCTTGCGAGGTTGCACATTGCAACACAATGCACCACGTATGATCATCTCACAATCGGTTCCTTCACCATCTGCGGGGTGGCCACCATGCGGGGCATGGATTTCATCGGAGTTGTTGTCTGCTCCTGGCAGGCTCTCGTTGACTTATAGCTAGTTGCTCGTGCAAGCTTCAGCTCGCCTGCGCCACAACCGGCGAGGTCATCTTGGTGGCTATCACGACTCTCTCCTGCATCGCTGAACACGATTAGTGCCTCTATTGTCGTGCAACTTTGCGGAGGCTGAGAATGCGGATCTCAGAAACAAAAGCCCCACGAAGGCCCGACAAAGCTCCTGTGTAGATGGAGTTGGACCCTCGTGGCTGCGTGATCTGAAATAAATCGGCGCTGATGGCGGCGGAGGCGTCTGGGCTGGGATGGAGGGGTTCCCAAGGCTTCGGCGCCTCGGTGGGCCGCGAACCGCTCAGACTTAACACGATGACGTTGGTGTTGACGTCGGTGTTGACGTGTGATGTTTCAGGCCGTGGGCTTAGCACGACTTAAGACCTAGGATGGCCTGGGAACTGCCTGGGTTCACCTGGCTTGCAAAGTCCGGCTTGCTCGGTGTGCAACATGTGGCCATATTGGGCTGGGCAAGATGATGCCATGTTGCAATCGGAAGCAGCTTGGACCCCAAAGCCAAGGTGCCACACATTCGTGGGCTGCGCGTTGCTGTACCTGAGAGGTGCAGGAAGTGCCAAGTGGCAAACAGACACATGCCACTGCAGCACCGTACATCAATTACGCAAGAAATCGCCCTTCTTCGCGTAGTTGAAGCCGTGACTCTGGTCGACCACAAGTGCTTCTCTTGGAGAAGATGAGACAAGGCGCTGGGGCGGCATTGCTGGCGCTGCGCATCTTGAGGGGACATCCTCCCGTGCGCAGGTCACTGCACAATGCTTCACTCATGCCCCAGAACCTTGCCCTTTCCTCGTTGCCTGCTGGATATCCGAAGGTCCAACACTTGTGCGACTTCGGAACATTTTCGCGCACATAGGACGGTCAGCTGAGGACAACCACAGGCGAAACTCTCTCTGGAGTATTCTGGAATTGGAAAGCCCATGTGACAGAATGTCCTGCGCAACATTCACCGGCTGCCTCAGATACGTGACCGGTGTTCCGGAACGGCTGGGCGTGGCAGCAGACTCTAATTACATTGCAGTTCAGTATAGAATTGCTTGTGCTGTAGGTTTTTAAAGCAGCGTGTGCTGGTACCTGTTGGCCTATTGTTGGCACAGCTTGAAGATGTCATGCGTCTTCTACTTGCCACTTCACGCACTGAGAACGTGCGAGGGATTGATGCTCGGAAACCAAAATCGACGTTGGCAGCCAGGCTACGTCACCGAAGTGAAAGCTGAAGGTCTGGATGGTCTGGACGGCTTGGACCATTGAACAGAGCCTCCCAGGGCCAGGCTTGCATCATCGTGTGGGTTGAGCTACATCACTGACGACTGACGGCTTCAACCGGCACCGCCTAACAACCACCTCATGCATAAGCTCTCTAACAGTGCTTCGAAACGAGCTGGGACCCCGAAGGTAGTCCGTGTTGCAGCATCTCGATTATTTGAGACGGTTGCAGGCCCTCTGACACGAGGGTTTAAGGTGGGGGGGGGGGGGGTTCAAGAGGGGGGGGCACCTTATCAGGGACTGACGCCCGATAATTGCGTACTCAGGCCCCTTAGATTGTAAGATATCAGGCCAATTTCCCCCAGCCTTTTTGTCCCAATACAAGAAGGTTGAAAAAATCGGGTAAACTCCAGGAAGCCAGCTTTCGTGCAACTGGTCTGTCTAATGAATTGTCGATAGCTCCGGTTGGCATTGTAAACCGTTCGTCGTTTCAGGTACTAAACGGTCCAAACAGTGTACGCGCTAGACATCTCTAGACCTTGGTCAGAAGACCGCGCCTGTGTTGTAATCATGCGAAAACATTGCAACATTTTTTCTTGATATGGCATGCTTCATACTGGTTCTATGACTTGCAAGCGCTGCAGGATGTGCAGGGTTATGCTCAGCGGCTGCGTTCATCCACTCGACAGGAACGACAGGTAATACAAACTGCCTCTTCGTCTACAAACGCATCCCCCGTCTAGTTTTGAATCTCTTCACTCGTCCTCAAGAATGTCTGCTCTTGGTTTTCATGCACTCCAGGATCATTGCTTCATTCTTGATACAGTAAACGTATGTAACCAATATGTAACCACATCAGCCGCTGAAATGCAACGGGGTGCTTTCATTACATGTCTCTCCAAATTCCAAGCAACCTTAGCGCTCTTCTGAGCTTTCGGAACACCAAGCGCAACATACTGCAAGTAAATTACTACTTGGTGCCAGTTGAGGAATAGGCTGAGCTGGCCTCCTGCAGGCTCCTCTCTGGGAGAGCAGGTTGCAGCACTCTGCATGCCTCCAGTCTTGCAAGTACTGGCACTGACATCCTGAAAAGGCGCGTGCGCAACCCGTGCCCGCCTCCTAGGGCTGTGGCGTTCGACCTTGGTCCCACAAGGTCATAGCAGGGAAACTTCAGGTCGTGAAGCAGTGCTCTGAGCGCAGCGGCTCTTCACCAGGAGAGGCTGGCGAAGCATCTGGGCCCTGAAGGGGTTGTTTGCCGATCATGTTCACCCAACTTTCGCACAACATCCTGACGGTGTCACTGCGCTGGCTCTCGCCCCAAGACTCCTTCAAGAAACTGGCCCCCTGAAGGGTCGTCTTGTTTGAACTGCAGAGAACCTGGCATCGTCGTCACATGACCCTGCCAGTCATGAAAATCTGAGATTCTGCGAGATTCTGTGAGGCCCTGGCGCCAGGAGCCGGGGCTTCTGCTTCCTGTCAGGATTCCCGCACAGCCCTCGACCCTGACTACTACAACCTTGAACCACGGCCCTACAAACAATGCAAGCAATGCACCATCAAGATCAGTAAGGACCCTGATGACACGTTGGACTCGCAGGCACGGCCTGGCCTTTTGGCCGACTTTCTGCAGCAACTTTTGGAGCTCTCGCGACACGTGGCCCATGGTCAGCCTGAGGGGCTTACGAACCACTACGAAGCCTTAACAAACCCTGAACCTCAGAGCCTGGTCTGGCCCGAATTCGATCTGAGGCACAGGCTCCAAGTTTTTGACCTGCTGAGACTCCCATGACTCACCCGCAGCAATGCTAACAACCCACAACCGATCAAGCTCCGGACGCTCTCCGCGCAGTTCGACGCCTCCAGCAGATAACGGTCTCGGAAAGCCTGGAGTCGAAAGGCTGAGACCAGGCAATTTTGAAAGGGCAGCGAAGCTAAACCCTCTTCCGAATGCCTCTTGCTCGAACCGCACCACCTCCACAATTTGATTGCGAATCTCCTTGGTAGGCAACATCCTTTGGCAACCTTCACGGTTTACTCGGGAATCGCTCGTACTCTCTGCTACTATCTGCGGCTGTCCACCGACTCGCTGCCTTTCCAACGCACTCTTCGATAGAATCAGGGGGGCGTCGGGACGTTCGGCTGAAGATGGCTAAAGCGATGCTAAAGCTCTAACAAGCTTGGATCGGAATGGGGGCCTGGGCCTGTGTGTTGTGGGGTGCCAAGCTTGCGATCTCCAGCAGCTTGGCGAAAACACTGCCGAGGCACGGAAATGTCATTGCTGATGGCCACCGAGTCGTTCCTTCATGGTGAACTGAAATGCCAAGGGAACAAAATCACATAGCGATGGTCTCAGAGCTTTACTGCCGAGGCGCAGGGGGCCCTCAGTGACTGACTCCACAACATTGGGCAGGGATGTGCATTTGCAGCCTTGATTGGCCAGAGAGATCGTGAGTTGGACCCGCAATTTGAAGTGTGCAGCTGCCCCGCTCCCCACTGAACTGTGGCCGACGTTGTCCTGCTGAAAAGCGGTCTGGGTTATCGATCGCCCTATGGAGTATGAAAACGGAGAGGTTATAGGAGGCAAATCGGCTATGCTTCCTGCTTGTGTGGGGCACCACATCCGACATATACAAAAAACGTCCAAGCCCTATAACAGTACAGCAAGGCAAACATTTAGTGGGAGAAACGCCCTTGCCACGGCCCTTCCGGGACAAAGCCCCAAACCCAAACCCCAAATATCCAAAAGCCGTGTAGGTCGCCGACATCATGGACTCGACCAAAAAGGGGCGGCTATCAAACAGCAGCTGCAGCAGCGAGCCGGGGCTGGGGGAAAGAGGAGCTCACGTGGGCAGCGGCATCAGGCCGAGCTAAGAGCCATGTTGCACGAGGCGCAAGTGGGCGCGGCAAGACGCACTGGCCGAGAGGTCGCTGCGCGCAGTAGTTGGCGTCCAGGATCTGGCAAGCAGCCTTTGACGAGGCCCCGGAGACAATATAGGCAGCAGGCTCGTGCCGGACGGCTTGGGAGGCCTGTCGCCAGGCAGTCTCGGACATAGGAAGCCACCGATAGTCTCGAGGCAAGAAGCGGCAAGAACGCACCAGCTCATCAAAACAGTGGATGGCGGCGTCTTGCAAACTTCCAGGACATTGGAGACACACTGAGACAGCGAAAAGTCCAACATCTCGAAGAAAAGCTAAGCCGGCCCAGCTCCATCTAAAACTCTGTTCGGTTTCTTTATCAAACGAAACGTCAACGAACTTGTTGTTGTTTGGTTGCACACAGGCCGCCCTGGCTCGCCTTAGGGAGTTAGTCCGGCGAACCGGCAAGACATCTTCAGGCCCCAAGGCGCCTGCCGAACCAATTCATCCCAGAAAGGCAGGCATCAGACCATCACTGAAGGCTGCATCAAGGGTATCTGCCTTTCGCCAGGCCTACGCAGCCGGAAAGTGCGCCTACGGTTGGCCTAAAGGCTTCCTAGTCGTCCGGATCAGGGCCCCTGAGGCCTCCTACACCCGACATTACGAAAGGCGGCCAGCATGTGGGCAAACGAAAAAGACGAGGGATTGGCCGAGCAGCTAGCTTCCTCGGAAATCTTCCGGCTCATTGCGTCCATCTCCAGGCGAAGTGCACGCACCTGTACATTCGCTACTGGGAAGCTGGCGAATCTTGCTACTTACACCAACCCATGACCGTCCCATACTTTGATTTTGCTTCGCTTGCAGCTGGCCTCCCCTTCCAGAGAATTCCTCGCCCAGTCTTTGTCGCTCTCGAGGGTGACTTCAGGCGTGCTGGCTGCAGGTGCTGTGGCCTCGCATGCAAGCAGAGCGTGTGAAGATGTGTTGGGGCCACGCGCTTTCTTTGAATGACACTCTTTGAGCGGCCTCTCGTTCTTCACATCTCACGAGTTTGGCAGCATCTGTTCTATTGTACTCGTTTTCCGGCATGGCAGAAGCACATGGCCTCTGCGGGTCGAGCCATCAAGGCACGGAGCTCGGAAATCTGCTGCTCCACGCGGCACAGCCTCAAGTTCTGCGGTGTCAGCTAGCAGCGCCAGCGCAGTGCAAGTTTCCAATTGCAGTAGATCTTACGCATATCTTGCACATGTTGTCTCCCTTTCGCCGATGTCGAGCTTGGGGCGACCGCAACAGCACCACGACTCGCGACACTCTACGATAAAATGAGCTCTAGGACTGTGAGGCAAGAACGGCGGTCAGTGCACATTTTGAGCGAGCTCTACAACGATGAGCGGACGCAAAAAGAAAGAGACCCTCGGCCGAATTTCAGGGCCCCATCTACTGGTGACCGATTGAGTGCGGCGGAGGAGCGCTCTCTGCTGCTGCAGCTGCTCCTCTCGCAAGCGCTCAGCAAGATCTTGCACTCCATGCCGAACTGCCTGGAGATCCGCCTGCAGCAGAACGCGTGAGGCGAATTGTATACGAGCGGAGACGGTAAAGAACCGTCGTGACTTCCCTGAAGCAGCCTCGACGCAGCTTTGGCGTTTCGCCTGGTCCTCCATAGACTCCATTTTTTCTGGCTTCGCTTAGCGAGTGACAGGCGATCTTGCGTTCCTGTTTCTAATCATTCTAATCTATCCGTGTCACATGAGAGCGAATTCTGTGCTGAATGCTGAACCACAGGTGTGATGCTTGACATGATGCTTCCTTGGAGCCAAGCTGCGTGAGAGACAGAATTGGTCAAATCTTGCCGTGGCATGCCAACAGTTCACATAATTCGCATATCGTTGCCACATTGCCACAGATTTGCTTCACTGAGCCGGGCACTATCGGGGTATGAACCCGGCAGCATGCTGTTGCTAGACGGTAAGGCCTCAAGCATGCTTCGCCTCCAAATGCATCATGAAACTTGAAACATCTTGAAACCCGTGTTGCTAGGTGCTGCTAGCACATCGTGCACCAACCCAAGGTGAACCAAGGTCCCGGCCAGAACACCACAGTAA
The DNA here is from genome assembly GCA_905221605.1 of Symbiodinium natans. NCBI lineage: Eukaryota > Dinophyceae > Suessiales > Symbiodiniaceae > Symbiodinium > Symbiodinium natans. Next base: position 488,919 of record CAJNDS010002204.1, on the reverse strand, counting down.
CACGGTTCGCAGGCAAGTGTGAAGCCCTCGACGGCTCAAGTGCTTGACTCTCACGACTACTTGGACTCATGATCACGAACCTAGCGGCAACTCTGCAGACTTGCAACGCTGCAATACCCGAGCCTGGCCCATGCCAAATTAATGGCCCACCTTGGGAACAGACTTCCTCGCTGTCAACAGTGATCTGTTGTTGCTGAGGCTAAGGCGTCTCTCTATACAGCCGCTCTCGCCATGCGACAGCAACCGGGCGTGAGCTGCATCGCGGGTATCAAGAAAAGAGAACGAGATGCGAAAGAGATCCTAACTTAAAAACTTAGGGATTGTCATGGATTGGCTTTGGCTTGCTGTGTGGTCTAGGTGTGCTGCATGTGCCCCTTCTTGCAAGGGCTTGAGTAATGAGTACCCCGAGCTACCCCTGGGGTGCTTGATGCTTGGGTAAACGATCTTCGATCCATGACGGCGCACTGCCGAACTGCCCCGGGTTTGAGCAACCTCCTTTTGCGGCTCTCAGAATGTACCCACCGAAACTAGACATGACATAGGGACACAGGAGAAGCCATGGCAATCTGCTACTCATGGATCAGCAGCGCATGTGGAAGAGCAACCTACTTGCCCACCCCAACAGTTCACATGCAGCTCAAAACCCCAGGACCTCACTGCAGCATCGAAGCCTGGGCGACAATGCAAGAAGTGTGAATCCCTGAATCACTGAAGTGCAGTTGTCAGGAGTCTACGAGTCTGGGCTCAACTCGATGATTTGCATCTGGGTGACTGCTCAAGGTTCGGTTCAGGAGTTGCGACGCCTGAGCCGAGGACAAGCAAAGAACAGTTGAAGACTTCGGAACAAAGAACGGAAGAACACGGAAGAAGGTGACCCTGGCACGCGCATACATCTGGCCCATCAGGCCTGCTTGCCGAACCTCAACACGGAGCGGCCTTCGGCAGAGGCCTGGCACGAGTGCTCGACAAGGTTGCAGGACGTTCTAAGAGTTCTGTCGGCAAGAGCCTTCTCCCAACCAGAAATGCGTGACCTCGCAAGAACGTCACAGAGCACTGCGGCACATCGGCTGCGGTCAGCTTCTTGGCACCCGTCTGAACAGCTTCCATCTGTTCTTTCTGCAGCTGCTGACAGCTAGCAGGTGCCTTCCCAATCCAGAGTCGTGAGTCGCAAGCGGTCCATACGTGCAAAAACGCTGAAAACAACATCTGGGATCATATGCCTACAGAATATGTACGTTTGCTCCAGCAGCACGGGGCGAGAACCTGGGCTTCAGCCTCTGCTGCAGGGGCAGCTGCGGCAGCAAGGGCTCGGGATGTTTCCCAGGTCCTCTGTGGCGACAAATGGTGACACCAACTCAAAGGAAGTTAACCCAAGTTACGGCACATTGTCACATTGAGATCTGCTGTTCAGGTGCCCTTGTTGGAAAAACTGTCCTTGAGGAGCTTGCGGCAAAGCTGCAGACTGCCACGCCAACGAGGCCGCAAGACAACCATCGTGCTCCTGGACTCAACACGGACTCAACATAGGCTCCTGTGGCTTTGGTGATCTTCCGGGACAATTTCCTGAACCTGCCGCACAACAAAAACAACCCATGCCAAGGTTCTGGTGCTTCGGCGCTGGGACGCCATCCAAAACTACCTCCGTCCTCAAAGGACTGGTTAACACACCATGGGTAACGCTGCGGCCGCGGACGTGTTTGCTGCACGCTCATGCTCGGCTAAAAACTGACCAGCTGACAGGCCGCTCAAAATTTTCAAGGAACTGTTCAGGACTGGCATGGACTGGCTTTGCATTGCATCTTTTCTGGCTCCATCGGTGCACAGCTGAGAAGCTCCCGGCTTTGACCCAGGAGCTCACGGCTGCGCCTCAGGGAGCTGATGGCTACGCTAGGTAGGGAACTACACGGGAACTACATGAAACACCATCCTTTACTGCTGCTTGGGACCACATGGGTTGCGGCACACTTTCCCGCCCGTTCTAGCTGTTTGCGTGCTTGCACCCACTCCAGCCCGTCTGCTCCGTTGTGATCCGTTGTGGGAGGCCAGGTCCGATGGGATGTAGGATGTTGGCCAGTTGAGTTGGGCAACTCGCGTAACTCGCGTTGGCTTGAGGTTGGACTTGGCCAGGGTGGCTTCACAAGACTACGCACTCCTTTGAATGTACTGAAATTTTCATTGAAGTGGACACAATACTGAACATACTGTTGAGCCTTCATGGGTCATCGAATGTCGCTGCTGGAGCTACATGGAGCTACTTGTAGGCATCTACAGAGGACATCAGCTAACCTTCCATCGCCTGCGCAGGAACTGTGCGATGGCAATCGCTTTGCTTGCCACGACGTCTTTCAGCAGGAACTTGAACTTTCGCTGGGAGGAGGAGACCGGGATGCACTCGAGGAGCGCCACAGACAGCGGGACCAGCAAAGGAAGCCCGCTGCAGCAGATAATCTCATCCCAAATCTCCACGACGGCTGCCTTTGGCAAGCACGTGACGAAGAGCGTCAAGTACCAGGACTGCAGGAACTCTTCAACATGAATGCCCTCATCTTGCAAATGCCGTGAGATTCGCGGCAGGACGGCAACAAGCAGTTGGCCAAACCCATCCATGTAACGTCTGAGGAGTGGAAAGCCTCCGGTATAAAATCCGGAAAGCTGCAAGTCATGCATAAGAGCCACAAACACCCAAAACGTCTCCTCTTCTGCTCCGCCTGAGACCAACAGCAGCAGGCCAACTATGAAGTTCATGCCTTGGCAATAACCAACTTCTGGGCTCAAGTTGGCATAGGCCTTGCAGATGTTCTGCAAGCTCCGTGAATGCCCCTTGTTGGCCCCTTCGAGTGGTAAAACAAGGAAAGTTCTCTTGGAGTCCTGCTCGATGAGCGATTCCCAGCTGCTTCTCTCACACAGAAGCTCTTGGTACCGACCCTCAGCACCGCCGAAGCTACGAAGACCTCCCAAAGCAGCCTTCCAAACCTCCCAACGCAGCTCCGACGGAACTCCCGACACCACAAGCTCCTTGAACAATGAGGGCTTCTCTTTGCACAACACCACCAAAGCATCCAAAGCTTCGGGGGCCTTTAGGCCATCAGGGCTTCCTTGGCTTCCTTGGCTTCCTTCTTCTGCCGCCGACAGTACCGAACTCCACTTCCGTGCGCGCCCAGCCTCGTCCAGGATCTTTTCTTCCGAAAAGCTCTTGAGCGTGTTGAGCGTCTGCTGATTTTGCGGTCGCTGTTCTGCTCGTTGGCTTCGCTCGACGCTGTCTGCAGGCAAGGCTCGAAGCCACCGCATCGGCTGCAACGTTGAGAAGAGTGGAGCAACGGGGCAGCACCAGTAAGACATCTCGACAGGCAGCGGAATCATGCCCCATGGGCGCGTGGAACTAAACACCTACCTTCGGCTCCGGGGATGTAACATGTCCCGGAATCTCTGCTAACAGCAAGGGCTTCTCTATGGCTTTCATTAGCGCACCCGTGTGAAGGATCACGTGTGGCCCCAGCACAACTGGCTGTTGGAGCCCGGTACACAATTTCGTGCTTGGCTGGAAGTCCAAGAAGCAAGACGCGGCCAGAAGAAAGTACGTCAAGTAGGGCTTTGTTTTTGTATCGAAGGAGACCCAATCTGCATCGATATGTATACACGAGGAACCATCATCATTTTTCCGGTATGAACCTATATCATATGTAGAAATGTATATTTTATATACATACGCACTCATGCACAACTAGAAGAAAACAACTACTACACATGCTGGCAAGCTTGGTCGCAAGGGAAGCAGGTTCAGCGGAGCATGCAAGCGACATCACAGGAATCCTTAAGAGAATCGAATGATTACGAGCAGCAGGTTGATCAAGGTCAATGCGGGGGGGATCCGAAGGCTCACAGCTAAAGAATGGTCTCAGGCAAGGTTCCAGGAACTGCCATGGGCGTCGCCACAGCGTTGCTACTGCTAGGGCTCGTATTCTATTACCGTTGTTGGTGTGGCGCTGGCCGGTGGACGCGGTGGATCATGCTCCGTTCTTGACAGCAGTCTGGTAGACGGTAAAGTTAAACCGCACCTCATTACATAGTCGGTCTCCGGCCAGCGACAGTGGATGGAAGTCTGTCGCGAGTCCGAGCCCCTTCAAGCGAGACCTCGAAAAAGAACCAAGATTGCATGCGTATGGCCTCTTTTCGCGAGCTTGCTTCAGAGTTCAACTCAACTTGCAGATTACAGATTACTTCGCAATCTGCTGACTGCAGCGGCTCCAGCCCAAAAGTGTCGCCATTCCATCGAGCCCTCCTACAGCACCTGCCATCATCTGCGCCATGTTGGCACCATGCTGGCGAAGTCATGCACGTCAATGGAATTTCCTATCAGACGTTAGCTTGTACTATGTACAGGAAGCGGGACCTCGCTCTCTACGTACCATACACCGCACGGTTGCAGCTGTACCTTGCGCAACATGGACAATGCTCAGCCCCCTACTGCAAGCAGAGGAACGGAGAAGCGAGGAAAGCCAAGGAAAGCCCATGTTTCGGTCTCGAGTCGAGTCATGAATGAGCTACCAGGCAGAGGGGCCAGTACGGAGGCGAGGAGTGTCGCTCTGCAATGGTTGGCTCCCGCACCTCGGCGTCAACAAGTGCAACAAGCAATTGGCAGCGCACGTGGCTCGGTTTGAGAACTCTCTCTTCAATAGCCCAGGTCGACGAAGGCCCCGAAGAAGCTCAGCAGCTTTGTGGCCGTGCAAGCGCTTTAATTTTAAAGGAGCGACGAATTGGCCGCCTTAACCAAGCAAAACTGCGTTTTAAAAATCGCTACGAAAATGCCGATCCTTCCTGTGCGCGCCATTGTCATGTTGATGGTCGGCGGTAAGGAGGGTTCCCTCCCCTTACTAGTGGCAACCGCGCCGCTAGCTGGTCACATGAGGTAGAGCTAGGGATCCGCACGGTGCGGTTGCCTTTTCCACGACCTGAGCGTAGCATAGCGCGGGCCGGAAGGCAGCAAGCGGATGCGGCAATCATGCTTCTGTGACTTCATCGTTTCGGCATGGGGGGTCTCAACAACAGCTGCTGACTTATTGGGGCTCAGTGCGCAGCTTTCAGAGATGCTGGCGTTGGACCTGCGCTTTTCGCATGACCTGCATGCAAAAAAGGAAGAGCACCAGGCAAGCGGAAATGAGGTCATGGCGGACTCAAAGTGGGAATTTGAAGACAAAAGATGACTGCCTGTGTTCCCGGGCGCTGTTTGGCGTCTTTCGAAAACTCGGCAGGCGAACAGCTTCCTAGAAGAATAACCTCATATATGGCTCCTGATGGCTCATGCCCACGGCGATGTCACGGGCTCACTTCTAACCCTAAAGTGAGGTCAGGGCGTCTTGAAGCTGCTGTAGGTGGCTGCTAAGCCTGTCGCATATACAGCAACGTCAAACAGCATGACAACTGGGGAGCAGACTCTTCCCCAATGACACTGTCAATATCATCAGAGCAACATGGCTGTCTGCCTCTGACGTGAGGCAAACTTGGGTGCGGTCATTTTGGATCTTTCTTCAAAAGATGCCACTCTCCCGGTCGGGAATGGAGCGCTGTGCTCAAACAGCTGCTCAGAAATGCGCCCAGGACAGGTTTTTGGAAGGCTGTTTGTGCAGGAGGAGACATGAATCTGTTCAAAGTTTGAATCACCTGGCTCCATAAGAGGGCCCGTAGACCTCCGACGCAGCGAGATAGGCCGCTGCCCTGAAGCCTCTAACCAACAGTAAACATGCACAGGCTAGTTCCAACATGTTCCACTCGACATGTCAAGGCCTGGCTCCTGCCCTTCATTTGAAGGTATCGAAGCATCACGAGGTCATGCACTGCACGTGCGACGTCGAGTGGGAATAGCTCTGCTAAAGACTCACTTGCAGGATCACATCTATCGCGTCGGTGATCAGAAGGCAGTTGCTCTTATTGTATTCATGCATCTCGAATTAGGATGAGCTTCTGCTGACTGCAGGGGTCAAAAACCAAGATTGCCACAATACTTTGTTCAGTCTTCCAGTTCAGATCTTTGATTCTAAGTCAGACATTTCCAGCCGTCAAGTTCAACAAACTCCAACAATGGTATCTAAGCCGTGTCAACACCCAGCGCCCCACGATATCCAATGGGGCGACAATGATTGGGAGCGTAAGCTCAGCCTTAGGCCAAGACCCCTCCTGTTCACAAAAGCCTCAGTCAAGGCGAGCGTCAGGCCTTGTGGCCGCGCCTGCGTCGAGGGCGGGTATTGGAAACCGAAGGCTGCAGATTCACAGCGGGCATGCTCCTGCCTTCTTCAAGGCAGTTGCACCGGCACGCTGCGCTTTCATCACTTCCGGCACGGTGGCCGAGATTCGGCTGCCGTCCACCGTGCCCCACAGCGCTGGCTGAGATGTCATACCTCTTGCTTGCTCCCTTGCCATCAAGGCTTCGAGCACCTGGCGAGACAACATCGGCTTCTGGCCTGGCTGCGTCTGGCATTCTTGCCACTTCTCCATCTCCACGTTCTGCAAAAACTGCCCATGCGACTGTACGACGTCCACTTGCTGCGAGCCCCCAGCCGGGGCAGTGGGCATGGGCATGCGATGGCACCGTGCGATCTGAAAAGTATGACGATGGCTTGGCCATGCTGACCTTGGTGTAGAAAGCACGTGGCAAGGAATTCCGGAAAAAATCCACTCTTTGGTTGCATATTAAACAAATTTAAGACATTCCCAGGCGGACTCCAATTAGTCGAGTTGCAGGTCTCGGAATCTTCGAAATGCAGAAAGACTGTGTTGGCTGTGGATTGCTCCTCCACCCAAGCCAATGCTTCCTCATCGTCTGTGTCCGGCCAGAGGTCTACTGGAGTCTACTGTGCTTTCTGGCCGGTGCTCCACAAGTTTATCGACAGGTTCGACGGGTTTCCAAATTGGCAGTGCTGAGCTCGAAGGGTACGTAGCCGGAGAAGCTGCTGGAGCGACGGAAACTGCTCTGGGAGGCAGTTTTGGTACCGGAGGAAAGGAAAACGCCCCCTGCAAGGGTGGAAGGCGCCTTTGCATGAAAGCCATGGTTGAAGCAAAAGACGGCTACACGAGAAATCACGTTGTTCTTGAGCCTAAGCTTCAACCTCTGAAAGAGATAGCGTGGGCTGTTCAAGGTATATCAGACCACAGAGCCAGAGCGCATCTCCAGAAAAACACTTGCCATTGCAGCACCTTCTGTTGAGCACTGCGACGGCTCCGAGTAGGAGGCCTGCCAAATGGAGCATCCGCATTCGTGTTGCAACATCATCGAGGAGATCTTAACAGTTTAGTTACTCTACAAGTGGCTCTTCCCATCTCTTTCCGCACCTTGTCTCTCTACGACTTAGGAGAAGCAGTTATTTTCGCAACGAAGCTGCAATGGCAGTGATAATATGTAAAGCAAAGCAGTTTACAACATGTCCAACGGCCGCATTCTAAGTACAATCTGCATGAGACAAGGGATGAGCACGGACGACCCAGTTCAACGAGTCTGTGTGTTTAATGTGTGCTGCTTCCAGCGTGCCTTGGAAGAACCACCCGCGAGAAACTGGGACAGGGAAACACCTGGGGTGTGCAGGGCACTTAGATCACTTCACTCACTATCTCTCGCTGAGATTCTTGTCCTAGGGAGCAGGCTGTCAGCCCAAGCCCTGGCCTCCTGCAAGACCTGACATGCCATCGCCAAAGCTCGCAAGTCTGATCAAGCCTGCAAGACAGCTCAACATGTCTCGTCTCGCATCAGCTGAGCTTCGCACATGATTCGCCTCCATGTGCTTGACGCTGTTGTGGGACTGCAGCGCCTTTCAGAGACTCTTTGCAGCTAATTCCCACGCCCCGCAAAGGAAAACTGTGTAGAAGTTCTTGAAAAGCCCTTGTTCGATGGCACCCCCGCCCCCTCCCCACCCTCTGGCCCTGGAGGCCCGGAGGCCCTCTGGTTTTCTAAAGGGCAAGCTGCAAGAGATGGCCTGCTGTTGGGTGCAAGCTGCAAGAGACAGGCCGAATGAGACCTTACTACCTCTCCCAAGAAGGCTAGACAAATTCAAAACCCAAGGCAAGCAAAACTGCAAACCTGCTCATACCCGAAGACGACCACTCCAACTCTAAGTTGATTGCTACTTATACCACTGCTCCTCTTGCAACCGGCACCGCCACGGACCGAGCGATTGGAGGCCTACGTTCGAATAATTTGCTTGGATTTTTCTTTGCCGCAGGTCTGAAGCCATCAGGCTTCCTACACTATGACCACAGCACTCTTTCACAGAGATCTGGATGGTCTATGAACGGATTCCGATTGCCCTGGAGACTTTGTCCAACTTCGTTTCGCCTCTTCTCCCGCTCACTTGGCGGAAATGTCGCAGCCCAACGCAGTATCGCCTGCAAGTTTCCCAGCTGCATGCTGTGGTTCTTCGTCTGGCCCTCAACAAGCTGCAGGCCGTGGTCGGCGTACATGCAAGCCATGTACATCAAGGATCTGGCTACCTTGGCTGGTCCTTCATGAAACAAGTTGCTGTGATGTATACATCTGTAACTCAAACTGGCAGATGGCTGAGGTTTCATCCTAAGCAAGTTTAGTGCTTCTCGGCTGCTGCGCCCTTGGCAACATCTGGTGGCTCCCAAGCACTCGGGGAGACCATGCAGAGGCGCGCCATGCCTGAGTATCCCTGAGGTGGGCTCGAGTCTGTGACAACCTGGACCCCCTCTTCGCCCTCCACAAGGACGTCGAAGTCCTTGTTGCCCCGATGGGCATTCACGCTGATGTCGGCAGCATGGAGGTTGTGAATGTCCGTCCCGGGGCCTGGATGTGAGGTCGTCAGTGCAGCATGGCTCTTTGGCCACACATGTTCCCGGTTCCAGCCAGCCTGATACTCGTGATCTTTGTGACCGGGATCGATCACATAGCCGGAGTACAGAAGAACGATGTGACCGCTGCGATCAAGGGCCGCATCCATCAGCGTCAAGGCATCCCAAACATCCTTATGACCGTTGGCCGCGTTCTGTGAGTAGGGCAGCTGCTTGGGCTCCTCTATGTAACGCTGCCTCGGTTCACTCACAGCATATCAGCCCAGCCGCACTCGAAGTCAAGTGCTGCGAGATAGTACCGTAGGAGCACTGGGCAGACTGAGGCGCGGGCTTTACCTGCGAAGGTGACAGAAGCTCCAGACTTGCTCCGATGCTTGGCTTGGAACAAGAACAAGGGCAGATGCCCATGCGGCCAGAAAAAGAGACCGCAGGTGCTTTTCGAGCACGGGCTATAAAGGAACCGCTGCTTGGTCCAAATTGCAGGAACACAGTGGGCGCGCGCGCGCGCTCTGTTCATGATACATGCCTCAGGCAAGCATGGGAGACGTGCGATTCAGGCCTGGCCTCCTTCAATTTGGCGTTGTTTGCGAACCATTCTTTGCTCTCAACTCGTTGACCAAGAAGAGGGCTGTCATCAAAGAACAGATCTGCTACATCAGCACTGAAAACAGAACGCACGCATGCCATCTTCTTCGACGAGAGAAAGCAAAGGAAAGCTACATGAGGAATGATTAAGAAGGGGCTCACGAACGTCCGTTCCTTTCTGTGTACGAGTAGGTCTGCTTCCTGCACTCCCCTCAGTGCAAACGAGATTGAGAACCTGCCTTTGCATGTGCCCTCCGCACCCACATCTGGAGGATGACGCGCCTCACATCGCAGCTTCAGAGCCGGCGATTTTGTGGCGGCAATTCGGCAAGGTTTGAGGCTCTCTCCCATGGGAGGCATCGGAGATCTCGGCCTTTGCGGGATCGAACACAGACAGCATCCGGTGAGCCACGTGAGCCTTCAGGGACCTGTTGCCACCGTTGCCATGGAAGGTTGTGACAAGCCCGGTGCACAATGGGAGGCGGCTTTCGCCGAACCACCTCAGCATCCTGACGCTCCAGCCAGATCACCTCAAGCACTCAAGCACTCAAGCACAATGAAGCACGGAGTACTCTTCCATGCAGCCATGGAGTCCTATCGAGTCAGACAACAGCCCGGGGCAACTGCCGGGATACTTTGTGGCAGCAAGCAGAAAGGCCGCGCATGCCACTCTGGTGGCAAAGCCTGAGGGCTGAGAGAACTGCTCTGTAGGTCCTGAAGAAAATCCCAGAGAAAAGGCCCAGTCCATGTTTTCTCCCTTAAACTCTCCGTCTGCAGAAAAAGAGCTGCGCTCAGCCCAGGTGGAAGTCCGTCACCCTCCTGACACATGTAACGAACAGCGCGAGGCAAACGTGATCAGAAAGTTCACATGTCATGCTGGCATGAGGTCTTGAGGCTGTCCACTGCAGAAAAGCTACGTCGATTCTGAAGTTGAGCATGGACTGGGCAAGGTCTCAAGACGGAATTCTACCAAGCCTGTGCAGGCTCCAAGCATCCCATAGCATCCCTAAACATCCCTGGCTTCCTCGTCCGACCTGGCTCGTCGGGGAGATTCCTGTTGCGGTTGCAAGGCTCCGACGCTCCAGAACTCGAGTTCTAAGGCAGATCCTAAGGTGCTCGTGTTGTAACATACAGAACACACCATAACAATACCACAACATACCATAACATATTATAGCATACTGCAACACTGCAACATGCTGCAGTAGAGCATACTACAGACTGCACCATATGAAATGTCATCAATGTACCTTTTCTGCGGGCCTCTGCCATCGCGAAGCTCTGATCACAAATCACCTTCCGCAAAAATGACTCAGCGGGGCCCTACACCGACTTGAAGCTGCATCTGCTAGGTTCCTGGCAAGCGCTCTTGCACAGCTTCGAGCAGGGATCTTAGACACAAGAATCACATGGCTTGACGCTTTGCCTAGCTGCTCGGTGGTTCCCAAGTTGTGGGCCAGCTTCCCGAGCATCTGAAAGAAGGACACCTCCAAAAGAGGAGCGGTGCATTGGCGGCCAGAAGCCCGAGTGCGGCAATTCGTTGAAAGTTGAAAGATGCATGACCAGATAAGATCTATAGAATACCACGCCCGACCTCTGTTGACGTGCACAGGAAGAGCACTCATTTCCCAGGCCTCACCCCGTCGAACTCCATTGATCCCGCCAAAGTCGCCAACCTCACGCAGTAGATCAACAAGTCAGATTCGCAAAGCACCACAACAAGTACTTTCTTTCAAGGGTTGATCTCAGGCGATGGACAACTCTGGCGAAGCTCACCTCAGTCAGCACCTTGGGCCCCAATCTGCATTCTGCTGCTTCTCCAAAAGTCAGATTAGAGGCCCCGGCCAGAATATCCAACGACGGTGCCTCGAAAAAGCGAAGTCAAAAGACAGCCGCTTCGGTGTGGGACAGCCCAACCTGTAATTTCTCAGCCAGGACATCTGCATCCAGACTCCCACACCTGAGCGACCCTCTATGGGAGCCAGACTCCGGAAAGGCGGGGAAAGGCTTGAAAAGGCGAGACCAGCAGTAACCTTCCGTTGTTCCCCACCTTCCTGGGCTGCACGAAGTTACAGTGAGCACGTTCGTCTTGGTCTTGGTGTAGTCCAAGGTGTCCCTGCGAAACCTGAGCCAACAGCCATGGAGCCTTCGAGAAAACAAATAAACTCTGAGCTACTTCCCCTGGAGGACCCCCAAGCAAACAATCAAATCCAGGGTTAATTCCCCTCAGCGTCATTAAGCAACGCCAGCACTACCAAAGATTAACTCTGGAGCAGCTCTGGAGATAGCCGTCTCCTTCCGAGCCCTTAGAAAGCACTTAAATCCAGTTTTTTGTTTGTCTGGAGAGGGTGTTGAACAGCCCGGAAGTCCACCATCTAACTACAGAGTTAATTGTCCTTGTTGTTCCATTGCTCGTTTCCAATTAACGCCGATAATTTTAGCCTTAATGAAACGGCCAACGCCTTCAACTTCGGATTGATCCGAAGATTGTGTTTCCGACGCCGTTCTCTTTCATCACTTGGAGACCGGGGACCGTGCAGGCGCACGTTGTGCTGCACATGGGACTCCAGGCTCCGTTCGCAGACCTGGACCGTCGGACTGTAGAAGCTTGATGCAGTTCAAGGCTCTTCAACACATTCACCAGATCCCCAATCCCGAGCGCTGTACAAAGGCGATCTTTGCCCCCAGCATCGCCGCACAGAGCCCAGCGGCCATGCACTCAGCGCCTTCGTTTGTGAGAGAGACTTGTTCGTGCCAACAAAAAGCAGAGATTCTAGAAGAGCGAGAGAGAGAGTTTTTGCATATATATATATATATACATATTATAAACACTGCAGCCGCCGTGCCTAAGGTGACCAAGGCTTTGCCTTCGAAGCTGCGGCCGGCCCTTGCATTCGCTCTTTCGGGAGAACGGGCTGAACAAATCTAGACTGTCGACCTTGTCTATAGAGGATGTCCGATGTGCAGAGTATAAACTCGTATAGAGTCGTATAGAGCGTTACAGGGTATCGGACAGCTGCGTGATCATCGGCCGACCTCGGTTACGCTCGTTCTTGGCAGCGCTCGTTTGAGTGGGTCCACCCGAGAACAGGACTGGCAACCAAGTCTGCAACATGGCAGGCGACCCTGTGCACGGTTACACAGTGACTGAGCGCCAGTCACAGCACCAAAAATCTCAGAATTCCCCTCCCCGCCCTGCCCAACGAGTCTGCAGCCTACCTTGATGCGAAGAAGGGGGCCGGCGGGCGTTCCCTGAAGGAGCCATCCGCCGGCCTGCGTCCCAACTCCAGACTGGCAAAAACGACGGGTAAAATTGAAAGTGGGCGTATCAGATTCATTCAAGCCACCGAGGTTGAACAGTTGAACTGCAGACTCAAAAAAACAAACAAATGAGCAATACATCCACCGACAGAAGCAATACACTGGGAGGCTGCATCTCACTCGAAGTGGCTCTGGCAGCTGAGCGGCGGGTCGACGACAGTCAGGAAGAAGTCGTGCTGGTACTTAGGCGCCACGTCTTCCTTGAGGTGTACAATGTCGCAATCGACCCAAGACTATACGTATATATCTAAATATGTATATATATATATATATCTATACTATTGACTGTTCTCGCGCGCACGAGTCATCCGTGGCCCAGAACATAGATTCAGACAAGTGTCAGGTCATGTTTTAAGAATGATGTGCCCTTGCCCGAAGCTCTTAATATCTCTTACTGAGGAGCGCGCCAGCGACTCTTTGGCCGAGACTGTTTGTCGATCCAACCTGGGTTCACAGCTGAAGCTGGCTCTACGAGTTGTGAAGCCATCAAAAGTGCAAGTATCTGGCCTGAAACACAAGCGCCATTTTGGCCTTCTTGCTCCTGACAGTCTCTCTCGGCGCAGCTGGATTCAAAAGCGCTGGTCTGCTCGACTTTGTGGCCTCTAACCAAACATCCAAGCTCCCCACGGGCAGGCAGTTGCTTCGATGATGACTGTTCGCTTTGGCCAAACCTCAACAAGGCACAAGATCTGTTTGCTTGGCCTTGCCTCCCGCTGAGAAGCTGCCTCTGACATTTCACCAGTTCCAACTCCGGAGCCCTCTTTTTTCCGGAAGCTTGGCCACCAAGCGAAAATTGAAAGCAGTGTGCCGAGGCAGGACATGCCAAGCCGGATCAGGCTTTCAGCTGCCTTACAGCTTCAGCCAAGTGCGCGCGCAAGAGCTTTGCAGCGGGCATGGAGAGGTCTCTGGGTGATCCAACCTGCGAAGAGCTCTGCGAGGCCGAAATTCACCACTGCATGCAGTACAAGCTTTAGACCATTTGAAGGCCCCAGACTGAGGTGCACGCACGGTCTCGAAGGTAGCCGATGCAATCGGCAATCACTGCAAGATCCTTTCCAGACATCTTTGCCTGGCTAGGACATGTCAGAGAGTCGGAACTGTCTGCTTATGAGATCTTATGAGGACATCGTCTTCCCAGGCATATGGCGAATTTCATCAAAGCGCCTCATTCTCGACGCTGGCTTTGACGCCCAGCCTGGAGCCCCGGGCATGCGCCAGCCCAGTTGCTATAGCTTCATGTCACTTTTTGGGAGGGGGGGAGGGGCAGGTTTCGTTCGACGAGCAGATCCCCTTCCCGACCTTTTCTCCCCTTGCTCAGATCCTGTGCTATTTACACAAGAGACTATAAGGCATCAATCGCGGACCAAACCCCTGACCTGCAATGAGCATAGAAACCGAACCCCAAACTTCTTACACCCCACAACTACGATGGAGGGGGGAGGGGGTGGTGGCAGGCGCGCCGAAAGCGCTCTGGATAAGCGGGCTTTGGTGCTCTTGCATGGGGCGCGAGAGTGAGGCGGGCCGGGCCATGTGGCGCTAAAATGCGGTGAAGACTTTTTTGCACCGAAAAAACTTCCAGGTGATGTGCCGAGGCGCACGGGGTTTGGATCCCCTTTGAGAAGGGCAGTGGCCACAGAGCGAAGTACCACGTTCACGCCGGTGGAGTAGTCTTCATTCGGCCTGCCGAGTTCCCTGCTTCACATGCAACTGCGTTGCCTGTTGATGCCCACTGGCCGGCTGCGATCTTGGAAACCATTCGTGCAGATTCAGACGCCCTGCCTGGCATAGGGATCTGCAAGCTCACCTTAGATCGAAAACCCTGCTCATGGCGCGACAAGTTGCGACCCTTTCCACACGGCATCACTCCGCTTTGATCTGGGCACATTTCGTAGGATTGCCGCGCGCCCACGAACCCACATCCCCTCCGGCGGCACGGCAGCAGAATCGGGTCACTGCCTGAGACGGGCAAGTCGATGTCATATGAGAAGTCATAAGCTGTCACTCTCAGCTGCTTCACACCAGCCGTCGCCGACCTTTTCGTTCTCGATGAGCCTCATGGCCGCCTCAATCCGGTAGTCCTCAAAAAGCAGCACTTTGCCACATCGACCCGCATGATCACCCTCGCTCCGTGGCGAACGCAACCCCATGTCAAACATCGGGGTCTAGCACATCAGAGTACAGCCGGCCAAAGTTTGCAAAAGTATACACAACCAAGCCGGAAGAAGACGCAAAAATGCAAGTACGGACACAACAGATACAACGGTGCAAATACACAACGAAAGCAAAGAACCGCACACACACACACACACAAAAAAAAAAAAAAAAGCACATGAAGACGCAAATACAAACGAACAAAGACAACCTACCAGAAGCGAAACAGCTGTAAGATCGAATCACAACCAAGGACTCAAAACAAATAGAAACACAGCAGAGACAGAAGTAAAGAGAGAGTGGAGGAGAGATGCAAAGACCGAAACAAACAAAGAACTCCTAACGAGCCGGCTTTTCCAACAGTGCTGTGCAAAAGCATGAGCACTCTTGTGAAAACGACAACTTCCTAAAACATGCATGAACACCGGCAATCATCTTGCTCCGCACGCTGTGGTGCAAGGTCTAGATGTTGGGGCAGATATGGCCCGCAGGCTCCCAGTGAATGATGGGATATCTCGCAACTTGCCGGCACACTGACTGCACTTGAGCTCTCCTATGCGCGCAGTCCAGGCATGATCTGAGATAAGAGTCTTCACTAGCATTTGGAACCACTGCGTTGTCGTTGGTGGCCGAAGTAAGTGAGCAGCGTTTTCTTGAGACTGCTTGGACTGATACCATGTTGTCAACCTTCTACGCGGGCTACGCGTGAACGCCTTTCTAGTCGCAAAAACAGGCAAATGCAGGCAATGTGTGGTTAATTCTGACCTATGCGGGCCTGCGCGCCGAGCCCGAAGCCTTGAGAAGAACCTACCCGGAGTTTCGAGGCCGTGGCTAGCGCAGCTTGCCTACGCGAACCTATGCCCTGCAGGGAAAACGCCTACGCCGTCAACTTCCAACGATCCTACTATGTGAACTCCCACATGACTTCGTGGGGACGCAAATTCGGACTCTGCGACCCGCCGCTCAACTCCAGCACTCTCCACCAAGATTCCGCAGTTGCAGGGTCAAACAGGCTGTTAGGTCTTTCATCGGCCTAAGCATCGGCCTCAGCATTGCCGGGCCACAGCACAGGCTCTAATTTGGGGCCCGAGAACGGATCCAGAAAGATGTGATTTGATTTTGTGCAGAGCAAGCGTGCACCCGGCCAAGACCCGAAGATGCAGAGTGCTGTGAGTTGCTTTCAGATTACGGCTGAAGCAACTCGAGCGACGGGAAATCTTCTTCACCGGACAAGGGTGTGTTCTCGTTCCAGAAATTCTTCACCATATCGCTTTGCACTTCAGCTACTCGTCTATGTGACTGAGACAATGATCATGATGGATGGCTCTAGTTCAAAGCCAGACAGCGACAATAAGACAATACATGCAACAATTGTAAAAAGACAAAAGCAAGGGAGAACAAATTTACACATATGCCCACCCGCATTATGCATTAAGAAACAAAAAGGGTGCAAACGACACCGCAGAAAAGGTCAATAAAGAGACAACAAGACAGTAAGGACACAACAAAACAAAGACACACATGCAGAAAAAAAACGCGGAAACACACAACAGTCAAATGAAGATAAAGCACGCTACTTCTATGCGACAAACACGCTCTTGAGCCCAAGATGAGAAGGACAATGATAAGTTAGACCCTGACATTTTACGGCTGCGTTCTCTTCGGGAGTAGCACAAGTCCTCCTCGGACCTCTCGAGCTGCTCAAGTGTCCTCAGAGGTGAATGAATGTCTCTGGGACTTCCCCCTGCCATGCATATCGAGTATATCTCTGCAGGCAAAGAGTCGGAGGCTCGATGCTGGTTTGCCACTGCGCTGGCAGCTTGGCGCTCTGGGGATCAATGTCCTCCTGGAATCACAGGCGCGGGGAAGCAATCCGAAGCAATCTCGTCGTGCGAACAACCCGGTGCCATGCGGTGCCGCCAAGGCACTCTTGCCCGCACTGCTTCAGCCTCAAGGGATGGCGTATGACGTATCTGCACCGCAACTGTGCCACAATGTTGGCGGCTTTACATGAAAAATGTGCTGAGTGCAAGGCCGAGTCATTGGAAAAGCACGGCCCATACTGAGGAGGAATGTCCATACCTTGCAGACAAGCATGGGCGTTCGCAAAAATCAAGTTTGGAAGGCCAACATCAAATCCCAGCAGCAGTGTGTGTAGTAGTCGCTCTTTGTCGCCATGTAGTGTGGCAGCTTCTCATACGCAGAGAGCCACTTGTCGATATTTGTAAACTTCTTGCGGACGTCATACCCTTTGTAATACCTTGAATTTGCAGCATATCGCACAAAGGGAGGTTTGCAATAATCTGATTCACACTGTTCTGCGCAATGCGCGCCCAACAGCTCTGTGCAGCCACTCGGCATGGCGCTCGCAACCGCGCGCTCAACATGGGACACATACTGCATGTCCACAATGGTCGGGTGCTGGTAAGGCAGAAAGAAGGGTGACTCCTGAACATCTCATCCCACACAACTTTGAAGCTTATGAGGCACTGGCAAGCCAGCCAGCAGCAGCCAGTAGGATCTTGCACACCCAATCCCGACCCCTGGCAGATGTCGTCAGCGAGTTGCTTCAGTTCAACGCATGAAGCCTAGCTTTAACTGCTGGTAGCCCAGGGAGGGCAGGCGTATCAATCAAGAGCATCCCGCGCAACCGATTCCCTGTGCTCGTTCACTCAGCCACCCATTCCCCGCCCCCGCCTCGCGCCCCCCCTTTTCCGGGGCCCGCACCAAACCCCCCGCCTCCACCCCCCCGCAATCGGGATGAATCGAGCTGTTCTTGCTTGCTGAGGTGACCTTCTGCCTTGCAAAGCATCTGACTAAGGAGGTTCCGAGAGTCTGTGTTCTTTGCCAACTCGGAGTCGACCGCTTCCAGCGCGCCGGTGAAGTCCCGCTCGGAACCGCCAATCAATGGCATTTCTGGACCTAGCGGGACACGATGCCACACGATGCTGCCCTCATAACGCAGCCGCCCCAGGTCTCTAGCAGACTCTAGCATTGGGCCGCAGCCCGCAGCCGTTTCGTAAAGTCAACCGTCGGTGATGGTTATAGCAAGCCGGTTCTGGCACAGTACAACCAAATGTGGCCAGGGCACGGAACAAGTAGGAACACCAAGCGCCAAAGAGCTGGCGCTCGAGACTGAGAAGCTTCGCAGCTCTATCCCGCAGCGCCCCTGAGGCCGGAAACCTCAGGCGCTTTTCTGTCAAGACAGCAAGGAAGTGCAGGAAGTGACCACGGGCAAACCATGGTGAACGGATATGGAGCTGCCACGAGACGAGTTGGGGACTCCCTGCTGATACTACAACTTGCAACAAACTGAAATTTCAAGCCCCACTGCCCCCCCCTCCCCGGCAACAACGCACAACCTGCACCGCTTCTACAGCCATTCTGAGCTTGCTGCATCGGCTTCTCCGGATCTGGAAAGGCACCTTCCTTTGGTGTTTCCGGGCTGTTTGCTTAGGCTTATGCAAGCTCGCCAGCTAGCCTGCTGCCTGCACATTCCGAAATGCCACCGACACGGTTTTAGTCAAAGCCAAGGGTCGATAGTGAACCTGTGCTGCAGGGAGAGGAGGAATGGAAGGGAAGGGAAGCGAGTAAACAGAATAAGTGCGAAACGACTAAGACAAAAGTCGCAGAAATATGAACTCGCTGAGATGGATTCCAGGCACTTGCCACACGGACATGTTGGAGATACGGCGACAAGCAGCATAATGTCCAAGCTTTCTGTCATGACCTTCCCATCTATCTCCATGGCTGGAAGAAGCCCTCGCGGAACCAGGGCCATAAACTCCCTGGGCTTGTCACCTCGGTTCACTGGTGCTGGACCGTGCCAAGAACTTCCAGTACAAGCGGCTCTGTGCACAATTGACTTCAAGCCAAAGCGACCGTAGGATCTCATCGGCACTTTCTCCACCTCGTAGTCAACCTGCTTCTCTTCGAGAAGCAGCCAGACCTTCCTTGTCTCGGCATGCAACACTTTCCAGCTACTCACAATGGCATAATGGGCGTGCTGCAACATGCAAAGTAAGGTGTCGTATAACAGACTCCACATAGATGGGCTTGCCGCTGAGATGCTGGCAGTAAGGACACCACCCAGCCTGATCTCGAAAGATCTTTACTCGAGGTTTGCTTCCTCGGCTTTCAGTGCACTGCCATATCCCAGCATGTCCCATTGTCTCGCTTGTCCCTCGAGTGCGTCGTCATGGTGTCTGCTTCCAGGCCACGGTCCTCACCAAAGTAGCGCACCTCAGCTTCTTTGTCTTTGTTCCATGCATACATCATGGCCCTGATGCCTGGGCACGGCACCTTGGCATCCGTGTGCGGGATAAGGCCCGCAGCTCGGTCTTCCCAGGACTTCAGCACCTGCTCGCCTTTGCATGAAGAAACCCATTTTTGTCTGTCGGAACCGCTGCGTGCTTAAAGAGGGGGAAGGCAGAGCGGAGCGGAGCATCACAGAGGACTTTCAAGGTAATCAGGGGTTCGCACAATGCCGGCGCAGTTCCGCTGAAATTTAAAAAGTCTAAAAGCGCGATATGCAGCATAGTTGACATGCAACATGGCTGCTTGCCTTCCCAACCCCGCTCTTGGTATGTTGGGCCCCTTCCGGCCTGCTTTGGTCTGCCGAGCTTCGGTGGCGAGTCCTGCAGGAAAGTGCCGAACAAAGCACTTCAAGGCGTCTGTGCCACGCAGTCCTTCCCAGCTTTCCACCGTGGCTGTGGCCTTTGCGGCAGCATAAGACGTGCCTCACGGCGTGGTCAGAACTCGTCAATGTCAGCAAGCTTCCACCGCAAGTGACTAGAGTTCCGCAGGTCATGCGCAATGTCTGAGAACTTTTGCAGTATGATCGGTTCAATAAGCTGCCTCGAGATGATGGCATCCGTTTGAAGGCGTAGGCTCCAACCTTGACATGGCTCCAGCTACCGGACGCTACCGGCAGATAGTGCCCACAGCGACGGCTCGGGCTGCCGGACAGTACCAGAAGGCACCAAGAATGCAAAAGGCAAACTTCACGGTCTTCATGCGCTTTCAAAAGCAAAGGCCTCTTCCTATTTGAATGGCCCAGATCCTTTCTTGAAGGCACTTGAGAGTCCGGACAACTTAAAGATTGCCAGACAAGCTTTACATTGTTGTCTTGCTGCGTATGTGTCATCTCTTGTCGCGCTTGTGTGTGTGTGTGTGTCTTGACAGTTGGCAGCATGGAAAGCGCCGCGCTGTCGACATGATGCCTATCAAGATGTCGTGCAAAACATCGCATCTGGCCATTGCCACCGTGCCACAAGAGCCGTACCAAGCGCAAGCGCCCTCTGCTTCGGGGAGCCTCACGCACACCCTATGTCTCCTGCTGCCCCGGCTTGGAATACACAAGTGCAGCCACGAGACGCGCTGGTGGGTACAGGGTTTGCCCAGAGGCCCCCGAAACGTGAGGCGCCTCGATTACTTGGCAACTCCCTTCTTCCCATCATTCTCGCTCCGATTCTAGGTGAAAGCATGAGCGTGCATCTGAAATCCGCCAAAGTTCTCGAGGTTGGTGTGTGGAACGCAGCGCTGCGCTTGCAGGCAGCGTCAGGGCCATGCGATGCTGGCTAAGCATACAGTCCCTACAGCTGCACACTTGGCTCGAACCTCAGGGGCTTGAAGGCTTAAAGTTCGTCCCACGACATCACACCAAATCTCACACGGAGCACACCAGAGCACCCAGGGATGTCAGGCCCCCAGCTGCGGAGCATCCGGGCCGTCCTCTGTTTATAAGAGACTTTGGGATGTCGCCTCTTGCAGCTTAAAAGGCTTAATGGCAAGGCTCAGCAGAATCTTGTGCGACGTCTCACTGACTCAGCGCGGAACGCCCTCAGCAACAGCTCCCTGAGCAGTCGATCAGTTGACTCGTGGTATTGTACAGTATTCATCTGAAAGAAGCAACTCACCTCCGAATTTTCGCTATGTTCCATACCAAGATTTAGAGAAGCCTCTGCAAGTTTTGGGGCAGTTTCGTGATGGTTCGTGCATTAAAGGGTCCGACGATGCTCTAGGCGAACACTGAACTGATTAGCCTGACAGTTCGTAATGTTAGTGTTGCAGCTCTCCGGCCGATCCTTGCGGATCCAAATCTAGGATTCAAACAAACTTTCTGAACCCAACGACTCCCCAAACCGACACTCGTCCCTCAAAAACTGTTTCCGCATGTCAGCTCAGGCCGGCAATTTGCTTTGTTTTGGCGTGACTCGCGCAATGTTGCTATAGCACAAAGACTTGCCAAGCGGCTGAGCGTCCGCCAACTGCTCCTGCCATGAACGGATGGATGCAGACATCACCAATAATTCAACAACTTTCTTAAAACGCCCACTACGATTGAAGTGACTGCGTGGAAGCGGTGGCCTTCGGCACTTGCGCTGGCCTCGCCAGACCAGCCATCATAAAGTTGTGCATTCGGAAACAGAAACAAGATAGAAGTTGAGCAGCGGGCGCCGGGACTCATTGGCGTGTTTCCGTTGATTTGCACCGTCCATGAAGATCGAATGAAACAGGCAGGCTAGATCATCGAGCAATCCGGGCTTGACCTCTAGGCTTGTACATCCCGCAGTGCTCGACGAGAGCAATGCAGCCTTGGCAGAACTTACGTAAGGTTGTAAAGGCTCAAGACTGACACCTCTCATGGGCCAACAGAAAATGGCTGCGGAGTGACCTGTGTGTTGGGCATGAGAGCTGGTTGACAACACAGCGAGACTACTTGAATCATGAAGCGCAGAAGCCAGGCAATACAGGGATGTGTTGAGTCGCACCACCGCACCACTGAGAATGCTGTGCCAGAGTCTCCGAGAAGCCATGACAACTGCCTGTACACGGTACAACGAAATGCCAAAAAGCCTGCGTGAAACATGCCCTCTGGATGGCACCGGCGCATGTCATCCTGGCTTAAGTACAAAGGGTTTCTGCAAGTAGTGGTTCAACACACGGGACCGTAATTTAGAGGGAAGTCAACAGAAATCTAGCGCCTCTTGGGTAAGTTCGCCTTCGAATTTCGAGGCACTGCAGAGGCGCCAAGCGGAAAGAGGCGCCTAAAGAGGCGCCTCTAAGAGAGGGACTCTCCAAAAGGGCGGTGCAGTGAGAGGCGTCACGGCGGCGCGCTCGGCACCGCGGCTTCCGCTTCCTTCCGCGCTGGTGCCGTCTCGGCAGCGCCCTCCACCTTGGCCTGAAGAGCATGAGAATGGAGAGAAAGGAGAGAAAGGAGAGAAAGGAGAGAAAGGAGAGAAAGGAGAGAAAGGAGCAAAGCCGTCCCCCCCTTTCTGGACTTACACACTCTCTGCCTCTTCTCTGCGTCTTCCTGGGCGCGCGGCTGGGGTTGAAACGTCTGGGACGGCACCTCCAGCGAGTGCCATTGCCGCCATCTCCTAGCAACAGCCAGCACCGCATAGCCTCACATTCTTTCTTTTCTTTAAATCATTTTCAGGCCAGGTGTGAGACAGATATACAGAACCCAAAGTATCCTCCTCCAGTTTGGCAAACTCCTCGGCTTGCACAACACTGGGCATGCACCGACATACGCCAGGGACAAGGTGCCGGTGCCAATCAAAGTAAACTTCTCCGTGGTAAGTTCGGGTCGTTTGCCAGATCATCGTCTGTGGCACCGTCCGGCACCATGGATCCTTGGGCCAGGGCCTCGTTGATGGCTTTCATCCTTGGCAAAGCATTGGGGACCGCATGGGGCCGTTGGCGAGTGTCAAAGATTGCAAAAGTGTCGTAGGCAGAGTCTACCAAATCTCCACCAAGGGCAGCGCTCATCCTGCAGATCTGCCATGTCGTCGGTTAGCTTGTCGACTGCCGCGATATCCATCTGCTTAGTTTGATCCTCATGACACGGGCAAAATCGCTTTTCAAGCCATCTCAAGAGTCCAGCAGGCTTGGTTCCAAAACCACGCTTCTCCCACTTACAGTGTGGGAAGTGAACGCGAAGCTTTCCGATTTCCACATGAGGACATGTGGTCCTTGAGTTGTGTGTGGCCTTTCTGCATGGCCTCTACCTGGCGAGACAAGAGCACAGGCTGCGACAGCTACCCAAGCCGTGGGGTGACGCGGGTTCACCCGTGGCATCCTGTCAAGTCCTGTAACACATGCCAGCCATGCAGCCATGGCCGTGATCTCCGCCTGCTCTTGCTGGAAGGCGAGGTTCTCAACGTTAAACCTTGAGACGCGGAGGTCTGCGCAAGCCACGCGAAGCCACGGAGAGCCACGCGAAGTCAAGCAAGCCAGGGTCCATTCTCCAGGCTCAAGGTTTTGCAGCCATCAGGTGAAAATCAGGTGCACTGACCAGGCCCAGGGTCAGTGGCCCAAGGCTGGCTGTGACATCTGAGGCCCATGCTGCGTGCTGAGCAGCTGATCCTGGGCACACACCCTCAGAGAAGTCTCAAGGCTCGAAGGAGAAATTGGGGCTGAGAGTGGGACTCTCTGCTGCTCGTACATCTTCTTTTTCTTCATTGCCTCACACATCCAAGTACAGCTTGGACTTTGCTGCTTGGAACACTATGAAGGGTTGTGAGATGAGGGGCCGTGAACATACAAACGGCAGTGTATAAGCAACTGTGTGTAGAAGTACAAACGCGTAGAAATGCACAGACGACAATGTTGAAATATACACAAATATTTATATACAAGTATATAGATGTTTGAACAGAAAATTGTACTTTATGGTGTAGCAATGCAAATACATACTGATCTTAATCCTACATGCACAGACATCGCGCGCTCACAATTTTTTCTGTCCCAGCTGCCTGCAACGCCTTGGACTTGGCCGTTGGGTTGGAGCTCCTTCGGAGACCGCACGGCAGTCCGTACACCCGCAGACACAGCTGGCGCGCATCCCCTTCAAATTTTGTTACCTTCCCAGCCCTCATCTAAGGTTTCGGGATGTGTCAGCTGCTGGTGTTCTTCCTGATCATGACTGCGCACTAGGGAACTAGGGAACTGGAACACATCCCTCTGGCGGTCCCCTGCGCCACGAAGCCTTTGATCTCCTCATCGGTCTTCAAGATCTTGGCTTCCAGGTTTGACACCTGCAAGTGAAGGCATGTGGCAAGAGTCGAAAGCTCTTTTGAGCAAAAACAAACAAGAAAAAGATTGCAGCCGTCTTTGAGAACTGATCGCCGTGCCTGCTCGTCAATGCGGCTTGAAGCCTGGCAAGGGCACGAATCCGCGTTGCGTGGGCTGATGAGTCTCGCGCTGTCCTCCTGAAGGCTCGGTGCTTGCGTTTGCGCCGCCGGCTCTTCCTGGCGCAAATCCGAGAAATGCACGAAGCCACTTGCCCCACCGCTGATGCTTCATACTTGCCTTGCTGAGGCCAAAGAGGCGTCTCATGGCTCAAGAGTACCCCGGAGGCTGTAAAGCGGTGGAAGCAATGCAGGGATGTGTAGAGTAGAGTCTACAATCTATAAGCTTGGAATCTGAGAATCTGAGATACATTGAGGGTCTTGGGAGGTCGATCAATGGTTCGGCCCCTTTGGACTGTTGCATGGATTCTCGTGCACCAACAACACTTCACGTGCGTTGCGAGTAGCTGCAGCCGCGAAGAGATGGACTTTCCTCCTTGTCACATTTGTGTTCTTGCACTTCCTTCATGCTTTTGTAATTTATCTTCCTATACTCTTCTTATTGTTGTGATTATTTTGCCCTCCTTTCTCTCCTTCCCCTTCTTTGGCCGGGCTTCTGGGCTGACGCCCCTACGCAGTGCATAGCCCCATTTATGGCAAACGAGGGTAACCAAAGCGATGCCTGGGAGGACCCAGTGACAAACGTCCCCAATCACCCTCAACCTATAGTCCCCGTGCCCTGCCGAACATGAAAAGATGCGAAGCATGACTCTTACCACTGCAAAATTGGAGTGCAGAAAACACTCTTTCTCTTGTTGAGAGTGAGGCAAAGTGCTCGACACAAGCCGACCGTACGAAGCCTTTGGTGGCATTTCCATCTCGCCCTCATATTGAGCCCTTCCCTCCTCTCTCTCGGGAAACAGTCTAAGGTGGAAACAAACACGCCGCGGTGGCTTCGCACACTACACTCCCTCCCGTTTCAAAGACACAAGATGACTGCCTCTCTCTCTCTCTCCACACGCTTGAGCCCCCCGAAGGGAGAGTCGCCCCGTGCGACGTCCCAAGTCCGGTTCTCACGGATTCCACCATGTGTTTCATGGCGGCCCGTCTTGCAGTTGCTTTTTTGCACTCCGACTCCCGGGCAACTGTACAGCGGTGTACAACGGTGTGGCCGATTTGGCCAGAAAGCCGAGGACATCCGAGGACTCGGAGAGATGGCCATGCTCCAGAGTCGCACTCCAGTTCGGCGCATCTCAGTCACGGTGTGGCCAGAACTCCAGAAGATGACTGCCCTTGGAAAGCTGCTCAAGTTTGACCACCCAGCGTTTCCGGCTACATGTCGTGACATCATTCGCGCGTTGAGGTGTGCGCTTGCAGAGCACTCGGCAGAAGGGTGCATATTGACCCAGTTCAGCACAGCCGGCAGAAGCACGTGTTCAGGCACTCGTGTGAACAAAGTGAAATGGCGCGAATATGCCACAAGATGCAGCTGAAAGCCATCCCGTTATCAACTGCTTTTTACAATTAGGCCAACTAGGCCATGACCCGTTACACATCCATGCATTGAGTCGGCTACGCGACTTACATGGAACATAATGCTCTTGCTGCCGTTGCTGCCGTTGCTGCCGTTGCTGCGGTTACAGCGTCTCAGGGCTCTCAGCTTAACGTCAGCCTCCCCCACGCGGTCGTGAACCTCAGCCTCCTCCATCCCGTGCCTTGCCTCATGGGACAGAATGCACGTGACGCAGTGAACAGGTCTCGTACCCAATTTGGACAGTCATCTACAAGATAAGCAGGACGTGCAGGGATAGGTTGACACTGAGGCTGAGCAGATTGAGGTTCACATGGCTCAAACATTTGCCAAGATAAAGCGACAAGCCAAGTCTCCAGAGCCTCGGACATCGAGGTCATGGGCTGAAGGGACGCTGACAGCCTTCGGCGCTGGGCCGAGGGCTGCCTGGGCAACAACTGCTCGTTGACATTTTCCAAGTCTGCGAAGTACTTTAGGACTCTGAGACTGCGATAATCCAAGCCATGCTTCCCGACAACGCGCTCACACCACACACAAAGCCCAACGACCCTACGAGCATAGCCCGGCAGGGCTGCAAAACCTTCCACAAGCCAAGGCTGTGCCTTGAGCCGCTCCGTTTGCCGATCGTACTGGATCTTCCGCCTCATTCGAACGCTCAAAGGCAGGGGCCTAAGGCCAGTTCAGCCGGGGAGTATCTGAAGCCGAGGCACTTGGACGAAAGGTCTGCCGGAGTCGCTGGCTGGAGCATGGGCAGCCAGTTGGGAACCTTGGGGGCGCTCGGAGTCTCCTCGGGGGGGCTCATGGCCCTCGCGGATGCAGGCGGAGGCTGTGCGTTCTGCGCGGTTTGCTCCGTTTGCGGGTGGGCAGGCTCGTCAAGCGCAAGCTTTGCCTCTTCGTCTGTGGTCGCAGGCTCTCCCGGCAAAGCAGCTGTGCATTCCTGCTGCTGCTGTTGCTGCTGCTGCTGCTGCCGCTGTGGCTGCTCCTGTGGCATGGCTTCCCTGTGCAAACGTGTTGGGGGAGGGCTCTCGTCGTCAAGCAAGCCTCCCAGGAGATCTGCCTCTTGGGCATCAAGGAGATGCTGCAAAGCCAGGTCTGACTTGCCCCCGTTCTCTTTCAAGCAGCGCTGAATCTCTTCATCAGACACATCGGGAAGAAGCCTCAATGCACTCAACACACTCATCAGGTTAAGAAAACCCACGAGCCTTCCAAAGCTCCTCAGGAACTGCACCAAATCTTGCCAAAACTGTACAAAAATCGGACAAATAACCTGGCGGCGTTCCTGTAGTTTGAAGTATTGAGGACTTTCTACGAGAAGTTGGAAATCCGACTACTTGCTGCGCCATGCCAATCTGGATCATAGTTGTCATACATCAGAGACACACAGTGTTCAGTAGAATTCTGGACACAGACAGATGCACGGAGCCAAAACACTTTCGAAGTAGATTGGGTGCACAGTGAGAGACAGGCCATAAGCAATCGAACAATGAGAAACAGCCGACTCCATCGCAAAACAACATCGCGAGTGGCAACTCAATCTGCCGGCCGCAAGTCCCCAACTTCGCTAGAAGCCAGCAAGGCTTACTGTGGCAGGCCCATGCAATCCCACTGATAACGCAGGAGAGAAGTTGCTCCGCACTAACGCCCAACCCAGCCATGAACACACCGGGTTTCAGACTTACCAGACTTTAAGGGTTTCAACAATTCATGGCATGTCCGCGATGGATGTCAAAGCGAATACTGCTAGGACGTCGGACGACGTCTGGAGTCTGGAAGCAACAACGACTTCGACAACCTGGACTCAGTCATCACGAGAGCACTGATATCGCATTTGCTGGAGTCTGTCTCGCACCGGATCCCCGAAAAACTAAGGAAGCAGCACTTTGATGGCCATAGCTTCGCTTTGTATCTGCTGCTCTCGCTCCGCAGCATGCTTTGCCCATCGCTTGCCCTTGGTCAAAGGGGCGGGCAGCTCCGCAATTGTCATTCCTGTTCAGAGCTCAAAGAAGGTAAACTACCGCATTGCGGTTGCTCGGTTTGCTGGGAAGATCATCAACAGTGGGGTTTGCCATCACATCAACTGCTTGGCTAAATCGAAAGACATGTCTTGTCAAGCTGAAAACTGAGCCAGCACGAGCAATCATTCCAGACTAAAGATTTGCAAGTTTGCAACAGTTTGTAGTTTCGGCAAATGCACCGGGGGTGAGGCGTGGTGAGGCGTGGCTCGGGGATGTGAACCGTTTGCTGCTCTTTTTTGGGTTCAGACCCATGAACTGTGCATGGAGCTTCTCCCCATTTCGGGCTGTCAAGTCTGTGAAACAATGCGTAATCTGCTGGTCCGCCAAAGGCTTCTCACCGCCATGGAGTTTGCAACTACTTGGCAAGCAGGTTGCCGCCTCGTACAAAAAACGAAACCTGGGCTTAACTCGGAAGCTGCCCTGTCCCCGCGCTGCCATGGAGCATGCGCTGGTTCCCCGAGACTGAACAGGCTCGGCTTAGCTCGGGAGCCGGGAGCCGATCTAAGATCAAAGTTCCACCAGGAGCAAGAAGAAGTTCCACCAGAAGCACAAAGATCACAGTAGATCACAGCCGTCACTTCGCGGATCTTCTGCCACCGAGGACATGTCGGCCCGGGACGGAGCCTGCGACAGCAAAGAGGTGGTGTGCTGCATGTTCATAACCATTGGACCGAAGTCTCCGTAGCCGCGCGACATAAACGTCATGGAATCCTAGCAGCTTTGTCGAATTCGGAGGGCGAAGGTGCAAGCAGCCAGACATCCAGCAGCTAGCATCAGGACCATACAGTTTGTTTTCAGAAATCCAATCATGGAAGAGTACAAGACGTCGAAATCGAAAGGACCATGAATCAACGGCAAACTCCTAGAAGGTCTTCAAGGATGAGTTAAACAGGCGGCTGTCAAGATGGAACTCAAAACATCAAACCCCAAGCTCAAGACACCCCAAAACCAAAGATGACCAAGAGTCCAACCGTCGATGAGTGAGATGCAAAAATAGAGGGTGAAACATACCAAACCAAGGAAGGACAACAAGACGAAGAGTGATATAAGGAATTGCGACTCGCGAGTGTCAGAAATGGTAAGAATAAGAATAAGAAACCAAGATTGGATACTAAGCTTCGAATGATGACTTGGAAACGGATCTTTCTGGCCTGGACCTCGACGAGCTGCTGTTGAAGTGCAAGCGCAGCTTGCATGCCTGGAGGCGGCATGCATTTACTCCTCAATATCTCGTTCAGTCACGGGCACAAAGCACTGGGGATGGCTCATCATTGAAGGCCATGGATGCGATGATCAAGTTGTTGCTGCCTGCCGGTGCGGCAAGACTGCAAGTGGCCCAGCACACCTGAAACTGCCCCAGCCTATGTCGAAGACTTGGCTCCAGAACGAATGAATGCCTGTCAGATGCGCACTGCTTCAGCTGCATACACAGCAAGGAAATCACTGATCTGCGCGTAGCTGGTGTTGAGCATACGTGCTTCAAGCTAAAACATTTTACAACTGACACGCAGGTCCTTGTCGGATTGCTTGGGCACAGGTGGTTGAAATCCACGCTGTGCACATCAGCACCCGTCCACTGCTTACGGATCAGCATCGCACCAGATCAAACCCCATGCCAAACGCTCTGACACCGCGAAGACACGACACCAGGACTGGCAAACTGCCTGCTGCAGACAATTTCGCGCATGCGTCTACTCGTTTCAGTTCTGCGACAAGGACGGTCAGGTTGAAACGAAACATTGAGAGCAAAACTGCCGTGTCCGGCCTGGACAGGGACTGGCCAAGTATGGCCAAACCCAAGCTAAGACGCATCGCCGTGGAGCTTGAAACCACTGCCAGCGCCTGCTCAGCAGACCAAGTTTCCTGCCTGCCCCTGACTTCTGGTTGAAGTTTGGTGGTCACAGGACTCAAGACGTCACTCTAAGCCAGACACCTAGGAAGGACCAGTTGATAAGGCGAACATAACCTGTGAGGCATGCACGGGTGATGTAGATACTCACATCTGTCGGAGTAAGATCGAAGACAGACACTTCAAGCCTCGGATGTGTAGGCTCAGTCAGCACTCAGCACCTGGCCATTCTGTTCTCCACTCCATGTGATCCTCCGCAGCACTGACATTGCGCAGTCTTGCCAGAGAACATGCACAAGAAGTGTTTTCCCTACCCAAGCTTTGCCGGACCTCTGTGGTTGTTGGCTGGTGACCCTGAGCCAGTGCAAAGGAGATTCTTCCTCATCGTTCGAAACCTTGTGCTGGTGTCATGAGTCATTTTTGCCGAGGCCGATGCGTCGCGGTCCACTTGCCGCCCAGCAGCACTTTCATGTCTGGCCTGCGCCCAAGGGGGACTCCGGTGGGCGACCAGAGTGCTTCAAAAGCAAAAACCTTGGAGAGGGAACCTCGCCTCGCAAGGAGCGGCATCTGCTGCCCATTTCCAAACGAGGCGATGCTTCCCTTGACTCGGACCGTCATGTTGTCAATCTCCCGCTTCCACCGGCCCTGCAGCGCCTCGCAGTTGACACAGAGTGCTTCACACGTCTCTATGCCGACCGAAGAAGCTGCCAAAATAAGTGCCGTAGGCATCCAAGCCTGAAGTTGCGGGGGCAAGTCGTCCTGGCAGGCAGAGAACCTTTCCGTTTCCATCTTCTTTTGCTGCCTTTTACATATTCCAATTCCACCCTGGCGGCCTGGCTAGTGTCCGGTTGCGTTGGCGCAGGAGACGGCACCGGTGACGGCACCGGTGACGGTGCAGGTTGGCTTGATGATGGCCTTGGAGATGGTTTCACCTGCGTGGCCCAAGCTTTCTGCACATGCACTGTTGCCACCGCCACAGTAATGTTCCACCTGCTTTAGTGTGTGCCCCCCCCCCCAAGCAGTCGAAGCTGGTTTTCGCCCTGGTCATACGGCCAACGGGTTTACTATGATTTTCTTACTTTTAATAGGGAGGAGTTTAGACAAGGACAGAAGGGACAGCGATGCACGGCAATTGATTTTAAAGGCACACTGGCCGGGATTTTCTTACGATGCCCGGACGATTTGTCTTAATTGCGGATCCCAATCTGCACCCCCCAAACAGTCGGGGTGTCCTGAATAGCCCAGCCAATCTGACTTTATTCAGGGGGGCCCCTACGAAACCAGGTGGAACATTGGATCCAATGGCCTTCTTGGTCTGCTGGTCCTCGAAATAACCTCGGCATCGATGAACAAAGTGAGGACTTTCGGAGGCTCTGCCCATGATTGACCAGCGGCCTTCTCTTTTCAGGCCAACAGTCCTTGGTTGCTTCACCACATCTCGTGCATGTGGAAGCTCTCAGCTCTCAATTCTCAAGGAAGTGCCCAGTTCAACGGAATTTAACTGGCTATTTGTAGAGAATGTATCGCCACCTCCTCTGCCTATCGCCAGGGGGCGGGGGGGGGGGGGGCCGGGGGGGGGGGGGGCGAGGGGGGGCGGCGGGGGGGCTCGGCATAATTTGTGGTTTTTGGAGGGGTGGGTACAGCATCTGTTCGTATGTGTGGGGGATTCTGGCATAATAAGTACAAGATGACTGGTCTCCCACTTGGCTGGCAGGGGTCCAACATATGTTGCATAAATACTGAAGCCGTCCAATTTGTTGTGTCATGTGGGCTCAAGGGAAAGAAAGCGGACGCACTTGGGGCGCGGCTGGCCCGCCACCTGACATATGAAAAGACGGGAGTCTTAAACCAAAGACCGACGGAAGCTCCACTACAACTCTCAACCGAGGAGACCCGAGCCTTGCTCCCGTGGCCCCCGTCTCTTGGGGAGTCCGTGGCCTTGAGAATGCGGGAGTTGCGAGCAGAAACTTAAGGCACCAGAGCTCCGCACCTTTTTGAGAAAGGGCTTTACTTTCTCCCTGGCCTGACCAAGCAGGTGACTGAGACCCCGGATGCACTGCAGTCACGACAGCGTGTCACACTCGCGCAGCCTGCTCGAAGTGCGTCTTCAACCCGGGGTCATCCTGCAAACTGCTGAAGGTTCGCGAAATCGCGTTTTTCGGATGGTGCAGGGGCGAGCTCCTGGCAAGAGAGGCCCACCTTCTTCAAGAAGTCGATAGCCAATTTGCCTGCAACATCTTTCAACGGGCTTTGTAAGTGCCAGCCGCCCAAGATGCAGCACATGCTTTGTTGCTCTGATTAGATCGATTGCAAGCGCATGTAATAGGCATCACTGCCGGAAGGTTGATCCAACAGCCAAGGCCCCGGCGTTGATCCTCCGTGGCTGCGCCTAAGCTTCTCAAACACCTACCTGGACGTGACGACCCAGTCCCCGAAAGGCAACATTGGCTCGCCCATGGCTGTCTTGTTCATTCTCCCTTCTGCCTCTCTTTTTCTTGACAGCATCAGATGAATCAGGCTGACAGACAAGCCTGGACCTTCGGTCTCTGCGTTATCCCTTCGACCCGCTGGACGGATGGGAGCCTCGAGGAGCCCTTCGTTGGCTCGAGCTTGGCTTGAGAGTTCATGCGCTTCAGGTTTGCACAGCCGCAGGAACAATGCCATGGGCTGCTGCTTTCGGCCGACGCAGCTCTCTCTTGCTTTCTTGTTCTGCACCTTCCTTGCTACACGCAAGATGTTAGGCAAGCTTTGCGATTCCCCGCACGACAAGCAACAGAGAAGTAGGAAACGTGAATGAGCGCGTCGTTTCCAGTTGATGAGGCCTTAAAGCTTGAAGACTTAAAGTCTCCGAAATTTAATATGAGATGGCACAGGTACAAAGACTTCATCTAAAGGTGGCGCGGGTGGGGCGGGCGGCGTGGGTGGGGGGGCCCACTCCAACAACGGCGGTGGCCCTCTGAGAGTCGGACAGACCCCACCAACAGTGTCTGATGCCAGCAACCGCATAACTGCAACACCGAAGGCCCTCAGTGTTGAATTTGTGGTGTTCAGCTGCGCCACCAACTGTTGCCAGAAGTATAACTCAGCATAACTGTGGCTCATCCTCAGACTGGGATGCTGTCGGAGTGTAGTCACATTGTCCACAGGAACGGAAGATGTTTTGCAAGAAGCTCTGCAGCTGTCCGGAGCTCCAACCTGATAGGCTGAAGATACGTGATGCAGATGGATGTATTGAAGCATAGGGAGCGCGAGTGCCCGGGCCAGTGCTGGAGCATCTCCTGGCGAGGACGCGTGCGACCTGGGTGACAGCAGCGAGATGCAGAGAAGCCTCCCGTTTCCTTGCAATTCTTCGTTGGATTTAAGTACTTCAGTATTCCTTCTTTCTGCATGGCCTGAGCGCAAGGCCTCGGGCACGCAGGAGCTCTCCCTGGCAAGGTGCCTTAGAACACTACAGAACATGCTAAAGGCACTCTAAGCAGGGAACAAGGCACTGCACCGCACCGTTCTCTGCACCCGGGGCGTCTGAAGCTCAGGCACAAAAAGTTCCAGGACGTAGTGGAAACACTTCCGTTTGATGTCCTGGTAGCTGGTGGCTGTTATGCATATACGTTGTTACAAACATATTCAAACATAAGGTTCGAGCCGGGGCATCAGGCCGAGTCGTACCGGTATGCTGGTCTCGCCCTCACAAGAAACAGGAAGCCCGGGACTCAACGAGACGACGCGAGGGCACCTGGCAACCAAGGCATCACCTCATCTTCTTCCTCCTGTGCAGAAACAAAGCATTTCACAGCAAGAGCCCCTGTCCGTTGCCCCGAGGCTTAACATGTTGTTTCTGTGTACACGCCCTTGGATTCCTCGGAGTCTGCGGATTCGAGCTGCTCCAGCATGTACTCGGCGACATTCAGAATCCTCATGAACTGTTGGTCGTGCACCTTGGACAACAGAAGCTCTCAGAAGCTTGGCTAAGCTTGGCGAAGCCGCATCGAAGCCCGAAAATCGGACTTTGGGCCGCCTTGCCTGGCACGCCTTCAAGAGAAAGTGAGCCACCACCGGCCTCGGCTCATGTCTCATCGCTGTGCTATGCTACAGTATGCTCAGACAGATCTCTACAGTATACTCCGCCCCCAGCAAGCGTTGCTGCAGTGGTTTCGGTTTTTCTCTGGGCTGCCGGCTGGGAGATGCGACGCAACCGCTCACGTCCAGGCACCCGCGGGCCCATTCCGTGGTGCTTCAGCCAACCTCACAGATGCTCAGAGAAATGCTCAGAATGCTCAGAATGCTCAGAGATTGTTCTGAGATAAGATGCCCTGTAAGGCTCGTGCACAGGCTCGCAGCACAACCCAGCGGAGATGATTGTGGGACACGTTGGGTCTCAGACCACGAGCCATGGTGGGGGGCGGGCATTGCTTAGACATCGTCTTGGACCGCGGCCAGGTCTTTCACCTGAACGACAAATGCCCTGTCACTGTGTGTGACCTCAATGCACTTGGACGAGCTGGACAGCTTCCCAAAAAGGAACAAAGCGTGCGGGGCAGTTCGGCAATGGCCGAATGCAACAAAATAGCGGAGACATCATATTGAACAGGCGACCTGATTTCTGAGTGGCAGTCTTCGTAGACGGCACACAGTTCAGAGGCTGTCTCCTGGACTTCCTGCAGGTGGCGTGCAGAGCCCGTGGAATGGTCTCATGCTGCGCTTTCCTCGAAAGCCGACTGACGCATTGTCTCATCATGCGAGGCAAGGCCTCACTGAGTCACAAAGAGAACAGAAACTCACAGAACCTGATCGGCATTGGACGCTGAGCAGCTGGCCATCGTGGCACACGATTGCCAGTAGCTTGGCCTCGATACAAGATCTCGTCTGCTCAATGCTTACGGCTTGCACGACAGTAGCGCACAACGCTACTATTATCCTTGCTTTATCCAGAGCGACATACAATGCAACTACGCCAGCACTTGCAGCTGTAGCACATATGGCCGTTGTTCGGCTGCCCGGAACTTGTTTTCAGGGTCAACCTCGACAGCGAAGCTTGCAAACTTGCTCGCGCTGCGATGATCCCAAGGAACAGTAGGAAAGAGGCAAACTGTACCAGCAGCTTGTTGAAGATCTGCGGGCCTCGAAGCTTGGACCAACGGATCTCATGGAAAGCAACACCTAGAAAAACGATCTAATTTGAAAAACAGCTGAGCCTCTCACTGCGTAGCTGCCACTGGACTCCTTTTTTTCCTGTTTGAACATGGCTCATCGCATGGACACAATTTGTCACGCTTGAACCCCTGGAAACCTCTGGTTGGATCCAGGCGCTGACCTCAAACTGTCATGTGACGATTGGACTTTTGTGCATCTTGCCCGAGAGTGCACCAGCTATGTCCAGAGCTGTTTTTGTCTTCCTCAACATCACCCTCAGGCACCGTGCTGCAGTCTTGGGAGAAGCAGCACACATGGAAAATCCGTATCAACCTGGCCTCGTTCTCATGGCAGACTGACGAGGGCGCCTAGAAATCAAAGGTTTCCAGCTACGAAACAAAAAGTCAGCAAAAGAAACGGTTCCCACGCGTGCTTAATCAAGCACGCTGACAGGGGGCCTGGAACGAGGCAGTCCAGGCAGTGGCATTGTATCGGATAGATGATGCGGCCGGGGAGCCCCCACCCTGAAGGCTCTCACATCGTACTGGAATGCGTGTGAGAGATCGTTAGGGTCATCTGAGATCCCAAGTGCCAATGCTAACCAGCTGCCATCTGATGGCTCGATTCCACAGGATCCGGGCACACCTTTGCACGACACTCCGAAATATTCTTAAAACGGGTGAAGGAGAGATCGACGAGTCGAAGAGGAGATGTCGCACCGCCAAAGGCCGAGCAACCGACTCGTTCGCCCCATTCAGCAGCGTCAGATGCCACCTGCAACCGCGGCTTCTGGAGGGGAGGACCTCTTGCATGTCCAAAACTGCCCTAAATCCCTAAATCTTTACCTAACACAACCTGACAAGGCTCAGCCTAAGATCGCAACTGTAAATTGCTCCTGAACCCCAGGATCCATCAGAGCCCAATCCAGAGCCAGTGCAGTGCCCTGCTCTAGTCGCCGGACAGTTGCAGAAAACCCGTTTGAGCCTCAGTGCTTGGCGAGCGGTCCTCTTGTAGGCTCGGAGATACGAGGGTACGAGTGTCCTGCAATTTCTCGCAGCAGCAGACACGTCAAGTGTGGCGGGCAGCCGCTGGCCTGAAATCCGAAGAGGCCCTCCAACACACGGCATATTTTGACAGCCTTGGGAAGGCATCGACTTCATGTATGGACTGTATGGATAATTATACCGTACCTGAACCTGGTGATCCTTAAGTCAAACTGAGTCAGCATCCTCGGCCGCGAGGTCATTGCCGCTTCGCCGAGACCTTCTTGACACACTACACGAACGCACACACAACAAGATGAGGTGCGACATAAAATGACATAAAGAAACGTGGACGTAGTAAGGCGTGCACACTGACAGGAGAATGCCAACAAGATCTTTGGCGTCTTCTTCCTCAGCTACTTTGCGCCGAAATATTCTTGCGCACGTTGGAGAGTACTCGCTCAAAATTGGCGAGGCCCACGCCCCACTGAGACTTAGGTCGAAACGAGAGACCTGGATGGGACATACCGAGCCCAATGGTAGGGTGCAGAATGGTGCATTCAGCCCCGTACATGAGAGGGAAATCGTTGTAGACCGCAAGATGTCAATGCCTCCAAAACGCGAGTCTTCGTGCATCGTCGGCATGTTTCATGCCATGTCACGCCATTTCATGCCTGACTCAGTGCAAGTAGTGCTTGGTGTTGACGCGGGCATTTGCCTGGCAGAAGGGGAAAGCCAACTTGGCAAAGCGAGCCCGTGGGGGGCTTGTCCAGTCCTCGCAGTTGCCAAAGCATTGCCTGCGCATACCTCAGGCGGATCTGCATCCCTCATGCACATGCCTTGCAAGACAGCGTGTAAGGCACAGTGCGCAATCTGCACGTGTCTGCACGAGTGAAAGCTCAGGCACCAGCAGATACGTATGCTGCTTGTAGGCCGCGTGCTTGCAGAAATTCTGCTCACTCTCCCTGCCACCACATCATTGAAACATCCGTCCAGAACAATCATGATGCAAGAGTTTTTTGACTGCAGCTTCAGTGCATAGGGTAGCTCTGTCTCTGACTGAATGGTGAGGGGTGTTGTTCTGTGACCTGCCTGACGTCCACTTGGGCCTTTGCTGCGTTGAGATAATTGGTCAGGAGAACATCCATCTTTTCCGTGAACCTCGGACTTGTAATGAAAGGCGAACCAAAGGTGAGGCGGAAGGCCACCAGGACCACTCGGGTGAAGGCGCTGCAAAGCTATCCGAGGTGGCTTCATGTTCGAGGAGCTCTTGCTGGAATGCCTCACAAAGTTTTTCTGCAGAGTAGAGGCTTGTGCAAGTAGCAGCATGCCGTGAGCCTCGTCATTCGCGATCTCGCGCAAGACTTGCTGGATCCAAGCTGACTGCCTGCCTCGAGCAGCTGATTGTGTTTTAGGATTCTCGCGACCAGCAACAAATAACCGAGCCTTTGGGCTCTTTGGCGAGCCGGTATATGGCATCTCTGTATTGGCGAACATTTATGAAGCCTTGCTGCCTGCCAAGATCAGGAATGCGTGAGCCCTGCTAGGCGACTTGTACGATGCATCTCAGGCCAGCGCCATGTGCGGCGGCTGCCATCATTGGCTCCTGTTTGATTGGAGTTCTGTGGCTTCAGCACAATACGAGCAATGCTCACAACTTAGGACCCTGACTTGTTGGATCAAAGCTCTCCACGAACTTCTTTGCGATGACTTCATGCACCCTGAGAGCAAGGATGCTGCGGCTACTTGATGACTTGCCACGGACACAGAATCTGAGGATGAAGCAGGTCCTGCGCCTGCAGCACTGCTATGCTTGTCAATGTTTGCTATGTTGGCTGCATATGAACTGCACTGCACACAGCAGCTTCACAGCGCCTTTGACTCTGCACACCCTGCACGCTCGTCATCACCTTCCAGGCAGACATCCTACCCAGCTTGCCTCTAACGACTTGAGCACTTGCAGCAGGCTACGCAGCATCCCACGCAGCACGCCTCGAAGCATGACGACCCATCTTGCCATCTTCTGAACGTGCCTGACAGTCTGCTCCAACACAATGTTAGCAAGGCTGTCATGCTTTGGATTCGAGTCTTCAGCGGCAGCTATTCAGTGAACTTCTGCTGATAGTTATTGGAGACACTTGCAGACTGCTTCCGGCACGTTTTCATGGCTAGTCGCTCGAATCGAGAAGAGAACTCCGTAAGGCTCACATTGACATGACCTGCTTGGAGCCCGACAGCACATGAGTGCTACAAAGTACGATCCAAGATGCTCTCTCGTAAGGTCGTCATAAGGCGTGTTCCCATCCATCACCTTGGCTAGTTGATGGTCTTGGTCCGTGCAGATATCCTTAGCCATGTAAATATCATGACAATGAGACATGTAGCAATATGTAGCAATCAAGCGGCGCCCGGGGGTGCCCTAGAGGGCCACTTGCTGGTGTTGGGATTGGGATCCTTGGGGTCTTTGGAGGGGATGCGAATGATATGCGGCGACTTAGGGAGACGTAAGCGGTGTCTGACGGGTTGCACAGAAGCGTTGTGTGCACCTCATGGCATCCTGCGGCGTGGTGCCTTGAGCCATATCGATGTACGGAGTGTGGCAGTATGACATCCTTGATGGGATAGTCTCTTGCCTTGCGTACCTCATACTCCAAGCCGACATGAAGAAACAAACCTCTTAACCTGAGGATCTCATGAGCAAAAAAACATGTCTTAATTTGCTGCTGAACTGCAAGGCTCCAACTACTTAATTAACCCAGCTTACACTCGCTTGTTGACAAAGGGAAGAGAGGAAGAGAGGAGAAGACGAGGAGCAGAAGAGGAGGAGGCGAGGAGATGAGAAGGAGAGAAGAAGAGGAGAAGAGGAGAAGAGGAGAGAAGAGGAGAAGCAGAACAGAGAGAAGAGAAGACGAAAAACAGCAGCAATGAGGAGAAGACTGCTGCCGCCACCCTCGCCGCTACCCTTGCTGGTCCCGGAGGCTTTGGGGTGTCATTTGATGTTCTTGCTTTCTTCTTCTTTTTTCTTGGGGGGAGGGGTGGGGGGGGAGGGGGGGAAGGTGATCCTAAGCATCATTCAAACTGTGAATGGGCAGCGTGATGCCAATGTGCCACAGCCTGTGATTCGATTTCGTCTGTGAGCCCCTGCAATCCGAGGGCGAAGATGGATCACCATGATCACCTCAACGTCCTCAACGGCTGGAAGCCTGAGTCACAAGCCTACCATGGTTACCATAACATACCATAACCTGACAAACAGTTGGGAACATTTGGGAGCACCGCAGCTCCGGCAATGCCGCCGGGATCACCGGTGCCCCTCCGCACTCTACAAAGTGCCAAAATTGAAACAGGAGCCGTCCTAAGAACGTAGTCTAACGTAGTGTACGACGGGAATCAGGGTGACGCTTTGGTCTCAGAATTTTGGTGGGAGCGGCTGCAAGCCTAAGCGCTGCATGGCCCCCAGCCCTCCGTGGCAGTACTCGGGCACCTGCTCCCCGGGGAGCTTGCCATCATAAGGGTCGCAGGGATGGCACATCCACAAGTTCATGACATATCTGGGTTCGACACCATTGTGAAGGACCTGGTGGATAAACGTGTCATCAAATGCTATGACTTTTCCCTCCTCCCACTTCATCTCCTCATATCCAACGTACATTGAAATCTCACCATCAGGTACGATCAGGCCCAGATGCACACTCAGCCGGGGCGCGTTGCCAAAGTGCGGCTTCAGTCTTCCTCCAGGTCTCATTCGCAAAAACCCTGCCCCAGACCCGCCCATCTTGCAGTTGCCTATCTCCGGCCGCTGCTGAAGGATCTGGCAAGTGCGTGGCGCTTGTGCGCAGACCTCTTTGATGGGCTCGCCCTTTCTGAAAAGGTACGCCGTCAACCAGTCATCCCCTCTGGGACCAAATTGTGTCTCAGCATTCCGGGTCTGCTGGTCGAAATTCTCAAACGTACCCGTCCTCAAGATGCCCTCCAGTTCCGACCGGATGATTGCATAGTTTGCTTCTAGGACGCTAGCGACGGGCAGGACCTTCACGGGGTCATGCCACACGGGCCCAAACCTCATTGTCGCTGCAGGGTAATAGTCCATATTGAAATTGACCTCATGGGTGCTCAAGCCATAAAGCAGCTCCGCGTTCGGTTGCTTTCGCATCTCACGAAACCAAGACCGTGCCTGTGACAGCATCTGGCTCCCATGCCGGAGGCTCCTGGACTGAAGGACCAGGTAGCGGCCCGTTTCGCCGGCAAGCATCAACAGGTAGCGCCAGCGCAGGTGACACTGAAGGACGTAGAAATCCATCGTGCTCAAGGTGGGTTCGTGACAGCGTGCGTGCCTCACGGCTAGGTACATAAGCTCTGCAGCGTGATAGCCGGCAACGGCATTTGGTTCAGTGTTGTGCGGCCCTTCCCACCAGAAATAGTTGTACAAGCACATTGCCACCGAAAGGGCCATTGCAGGGTTCTGCATTGCATGCTGCACGAGCGTCCAAATGTCGGAGGACAAGGCTTGCCATGCTTGTTCTGCAGCAGCATCCCCGGGCGACAGTACATGAGTGTAAAAAACCTGTCCGAACAGGTTGGAGAGCTTCTCCATGTTCTCGATGTCATCTTCCCTCGAAAACTCAATGCCTCCAATGACTAAGGCCGAAGTGGATGTGGTTGCCGCATGCACTGGGCTTGCTGGGACTTGCGCAGCGCTTGCAAGCCCGGGAGAATCCCAGGGGTCCGCGCTGCTTGGCTGCGCAAGGGAGCTGAGCGGAAGGGTTCCAAGAAGCGCAAAATGTGTCACCAAGCCTCCCATGAGTGGCCAAAGTGGACGATACATGCGGCAGCTGCCAGTTAGCTAGGGCAATCCAAGGGTGGTGCGCTGTTTGCTCATGCGCAACACATCGAGCATTGACAGACTTCTCGTCGGGTCTTTGTCTTCGCTCTCTAGTCTAGGCTAGGTGTTTTGAGTCTAGAACAACTTCACGCCTAGACATCCCATACATACTGGTGAAGCTAGTGATATCGAAAGCTGCAGAAGGCTCATGAGTGACGCACGCAGAGCAAACATCCACTTATTCGCGACTTTTCCTCAGGCCATCAGGCGTCGCAGGAACCGAATTCTCAGCCGTGGGCACGTTGGCCTCATGTCGCACAGGTATATCTAGATCGCTGCGCCGTTGTAGCATCGCTGCTAGCTTATCTGAAATACCTGGTTCAAAGCCGACAGCTCAGGTGTCTTCTCTGAGTGTCGAGCTAGGTGAGGCCGGGGAGACGGTCAGGAGGCCATCAAGGTCCGGCCTTGCTTCGCCTGTCAGAAAGGCACAAACTTGTTTACTTGTGCACAAAAGCCGACACATACCCTACATCCTCATCCTAGGTTGCGTGTGCGGTTCCTTTCGCAATTTCGGCCGAGTTTTGTCTGACGTGCTCTTTCTCAGGGGCGCCTTCCTCGTCTTCGTCCGCATGGATTAGCGAAGCAGTCCCGGCCAAGGATAGTCCGGCATCGCCTGCCTAGCCGCTTAGCTGCTCAGCCCATGCGAGGATTGCACTAAGGTGCAGGAGTCTGCAAGAGCTCCAGTCAAACAGTGAAGGAAGCCTTCACCATGAGCATCTGCTGTTTGAAGGACATGAAGTCTGTCAAAGAGATCAGCAGCTCGAGAACTGCAGCGTCCTCAGCTTGTAGAATCTCATGTTCCCTGGCTGCGGTAGAAGCAAGCGTGCCCTGCTGATGTGGTCAACGCATGCTGACGTAGCGCCCAGGGCTGCCAAGGGGCGATCTCATCCTCACCTGGCAACGCCGGATCAATTCAAAACTATCGCTATATGTTGCTGATGTTGTCCTAATCGGTCATGTCTACCCTGTTCCGAACATGACCGAAGTGATTGCCACAATACGGAAGGTTGAGATCAAAGATGCACTACATGAGAGCTTCAGTGCGGCAGGCCTGGAATCCACACACTTGGCCGAACGCTCAATGCACCCTTCACTGCTACAAAAGGTGCATCGGGCCTCTCTGAGAAAGCTCTTCGAGGAACGAGGCCATGGAGAAGCTGACGGATGAATGCAACATGGAGTGGGCAGGCTGGCTGAGAACGGAAAGAGTGTACTTCCTTTGCTGCTTCTTGCATGCACAGGCTGCACAGGCTGCACAGGCTGTCTTGGAGTCGCACCCGGGGATGGCATTTACCATTTGCCGTTCCAGGTGCCCTTCAATGAGCTCCTTGGCTAAGGTGGCATCTGGGACTACTCCAGATTGCATACTTGGGCTCACGGCTCAGCGTGACGCTAAGATCTGCCGAGCATCCGAATACTGATTGAAAAGCTGCGTGTAGACAAGCTTGTTTTCCTCAGTGTCCTGCACACTTCACAAGAGGATCGTCTTGGAAGCGTTCGCAGGGCCCCAGGTTCTGGCCT
Source organism: Symbiodinium natans (assembly GCA_905221605.1). Taxonomy (NCBI): domain Eukaryota; class Dinophyceae; order Suessiales; family Symbiodiniaceae; genus Symbiodinium; species Symbiodinium natans. The sequence continues at coordinate 447,081 of CAJNDS010002204.1, read as the reverse complement.
CGAAGTGATGGCAGTGCTCTCTGCAGAACGCATTCAGCATCTCCTCCGGTTGTGAAGATGACTTCGATTTTGCAAACATGTCGGAGGGTCGTACATCAAGTGAATCGCAGGCATGGGATGGCTCAATGTGGCTCCTGTTCCGCATTCCCTAAACCCTGTTTAATTTTGAAGCCTTGACGACGGGAGGGCATTGGACAAACTGGAGTCCCAGGCCCCGGAGGCTGCGACTTCGTTTGTCATAAAGACCTGAAAGAGGTCGCCCCGTCGCTCCTGGAAGGAGTCATCCAGGACGGCATCCTGGAGAGCCTCCACCTTGCGAGGGCACGTTCGGGCCCGACTTGGGGTGACCCCGCGGGTGAAGGATTGCAATTCCCAGACAAATCAATCACCCACTACTGCCCCATTGACTCAATGGACTCCACAAAGGCTTCCCATTTGGCTTCCTGTGTGGCTACCCTCTCTGCTTCCATCCATTAGGCCCAACATGAAGGCCTGGCTGTCGAAGGCTGTATCTGCAGCATTGCTCGGGTCGCCAGTTATGGTGAATTCCTCGTCCTGCAAAATCCAAGTATTCTCTCCCTCCTTCCTCCTCTCTCTGGTGCTCTACGCACCCTTGCACTCGACATCCCCGTCCTCACCCTCGCCGCTGATCATCCTGAAAGACTTCAAATGCACAGGAAGTAGGACCAAGGGGAACCAGAAGCAGTGCTGCAGGAGTGCAGCGGTTGCACCTAGTGTGCTGCGCCGCTCAACCCGAATCTAACTTAATCTTGCTTTCAACGATCCACGGATTCGATTAAGGACGCAGAGTGACATCGACCATTCTTGATATTTGCCCCGCAGGGTGCCCTCCGTACGACTTTACACGGATGCGCTAGGGAAGTGTGACGCTTTCGAAACCATTCCAAAGAACAGACGCTGACAAGGCTAGAAGTGTGCACATGGTTAGATGCCTTGGGGGTCCTAAAGCCAGCAGCGTTGAGCGAAGTCTGTTAGTTGGTTAGCAAGGCTTACTTAGTAAGCATATTAAGTAAGCTTCGCATCATCTTCGGACAACTGTACGCAGTGTCCAGCTAACGTTAACAATGCCCCCCTTCGGCACAGGCCGAGAGGATCAACTCAACGTGGGCGCTCTAGTCGAATTCGCTGTGAGTGGCTGTAGTGTCGGACTTTCGCACTAAACCGTTGTAACCGTAACCGAAGCCAGAGGAATAGGCGCGGGAAAAAAGTCACATGCGGGAACTCTGTTGGTGCACGGAAGTCCGCAAACTGTCGGAGACACAGCCTGAGATGGTTCTTTAGTGGGATGTCTTCCCTGGGCTGCCCGGCTCGGCGTGCACGGCGCCATATGGCGAGTCCACGATGTCCTGGAACTCCTCGCCTTGGCCCTGGCCGCCTTGGCCGCCAGCGCCTAAGAAACGAGAAGAGTCGGCCAGGGTCCTCTCTGCGCTACGAGTCGTTGCATAAGAAGTCTGAGGTTCACACACTCGATGCTTGGGGCCGTTGCCCTGCCTTCTCGGTAGCCGGAGCTGGCCTCATGTAAGATCGGCTCGGTGACACTTAGACGCCGCTGTGCAACTTTGGTGCCGCGGACATTTACAGAAAGAATTGTTGACTGGCAAAAAGTGTGCATCCTACTGAATCCTACTGCTTGCCCAAATACCCCATGCCTTGGAACCACTCTGGTGCCTCAAAAGCTGGGTCCTCGCACCATTGCTTATGGCAGCAAGCGGTCCATCCGCGAAAGACTTGGCACGAGGACTGCGACGTCAAAGCTTGAACTTGCTCTACTTACTTTCTTGTTTTGCACATGTGACAGGCACGTGCTTCTACTCATCTGAGTTGAGGGTACAGCTGCTGCGGCCTACTTGGCCCTGGAAAGGACTTCATTGAGAAATCCCACATCTTGGAACGGGTGTATGGTGACTGTCAGGATTTCAAGTCGAAGAATTGCGACTGCGTCGAGCGCATGCCGGCGGCACCGTAGAACATGCCTCAATTTGAGGAAGCATGAAGAGACCACACATTTGACCTTGTTTCGTCTCAGCTGCAACCTGGCTCAGCTTATGCGCAGACCGCAGAGGCGAGCGATCCGGCTTTGGGTTTATGTACAGCAAAATGATTAGATGGTTCAAACTCTTTCCTCGTGGAGGCAGCCAAGCGCCATGCTTGCACTGGCCACTGAGATGCCCCCAAATGCCAGAGCATCGGCCCCGACAGCACCAGAGCAGCATCTCGAACAGCATCGACCATGATCGACCCTTCCGTCCTTCTCGGCTCCTCACTCTTGGAGCGCCAGCTGCAGTTCTTGGCAAGATGCTCACTCCGTGGCTATCAGGTGGCATCGCCCACAGCGTAAATCAGCCTGCAGGGGTCTCTACGTGTCTGGGCTTCATGTGTCTTCTTGAGTGCAGTGCAGTACGGTGAAGGTTTGTTAGCCCTGGGGCCCTGGGGCCTGCGGACCAGCTTCTTCCAGTTCTCCACTGCCAAAATCAACTCCTCGTCGTTGAAAACCTTCATCCTGATTGAGGTCTGGTGCAGGGATGTCGTGTCCATCAGCTTCAGGAACAAGTCCGGTATCCCTTCGAAGTAGAGCACGTGCGGCAGCATCGCCCAATCGCTGTACATTGACCATTCCAGCGCTTGCTCCACACCCATGGGTTGGTGGACAGAGGCGTAGAAGGGCGAGCTGGTGGGAACCGGCCCAACGCCCTCGGTGGCCTCTTCAGCCGTCCAGTGGCGGTACTCCATCATCGGTGAGGTGACTGGGCCTATCAGCCACCGCCACAGGTCCCCGGGTACGAACACAGGCATGTTGGCCGAGTAGAACTCGTTGAACAGGAAGATGCTGGTGTCGTAAGGCATGCACACCACGGCACGGTGAGAGGCCAACTTGTTGTATGGCATGTGAGGTACCTGTCAGCTTCTGTTGGCTTTGCTTTGTCAAGACAACACGCGGGGCTGATCTGCGGGCTGATCAGGTGTATTGATGGAAAATTGGAACATGGAACGTCGTGGTACTTAAACTAGGCCACGGATCGCGGATCACCTTTTATGATCATTTTCATTTATGCGGAGTCACAATACTTACATTCGGCAAGCCGGGGATCCCGGTCCAAGACCGTTTTCAATGAGCAGAAGGTTTCGGCGGCAATTCCCTAAGCTTTTGGGTGACAACCATGAAACTCGGCTGAGATGTCGCCTTGAAGTTGAACTCCTCGTCAAAGACTTACTGCAAAACAACGCCGAAGCTGCCCCAGAAGTAGCAACTGTTAGAACCGAGAACCCGGTTGCTGCGACCTTTAGGGATCAAAGCAAAACTTCACGTGCCTGGAGCTTTTTGCAAACTGCCAGAGATCTCAAACCAGCAGCTTCTTCACTTAAATCCTGACCTACGAGATCTGAAAACAAATCTGGAAAGGGAACCGTACCCCTTACGAGCCCCTGAGATGACAAAGGGGGTGGCAACAATAAATTCGCTGCCTGGGGCCCGGGGGGCCCGCAAGGCTCGATCTTGAGAGGCAGCCTTTAACGCTTGCGATCCAGACGCCCCCAGAACACGTATTGCAACCCCTCATTGTTTAAACCCAGCCCCAAAATCCTCGGAAAACAAACAGACGGGGGGGGGGGGGTGTTCAATAAAGAGATCGTAACATTAATCCTTGCCTTGATCTCTCCGGTGTGCTCCTCCCACGTCTTCGCGTCTTCCAGTTCATCATCTCCAGTGGAGGCCTAGGTGCAGTCTGTGCCATCGGCCGCTTTTTTCATTGTCTTTGACACTCTGAGCTTAAGGGTTTGTTTGGGGTCAAGACCCCTTGCCCCCTTTTGAAAGCCCTTTTCTCCCCTTTTGCGGGCCGCTTTCGCTCTTGCGAGCCCTTCCAGCCCAAACCGCACCCGTGGGAGCTGCAGCTCAGTGCACGATGCACCATCCCTGTCGAGGGCCCGCCGCTCCCTGCGTACTGGCGCTTCAGCACGTGAGGCCCCCCGTGATGGTTCTCAGACTCAGCACCAGCTCCAAGATCAGGACCGCTTCCGGACATTTCTTCAGCACTTCAGGCGATGAGGCGATGATGACAATGCACCGAGCGGAGTGAGCACAGACTCTTGCGGCGAAAGGATCTCAGTCTCCAGAACTGTTCTCTGCCAACCGTCCTAGGAAGTATCGCCTTCCAGGTGGATCTTGGCCATTTCGAGGATGTTTGCCCTATACCTCAGGTAGGCGAAGAGAGTTTGGTCTTCTGACTTATAGAAGGGCGTTTAGCCGGAATCCATTCGGGTCCAATACTTAAAAACCAAAGTCGGAGGACCCACGGATCTGATACGACGGGTCCACCTCTGCCAGCTCACTTTCTGGAATGCAAACGATTTCGGCGCCCTGATTTCTCACTGAGAGTCCTGGTTGCGTGCCCACAGCGAGGCATTTCGGCTGCATAAAACATGGGCTCACGCCAAAATACCATATAACACTGTAGCTATTGTCCATAACACTACCAAACACAGCTTATCTGAAAAAAACAGTCCTCATCGTTGCTTTACGGATGAACACCATGCCACGAAGAATGGCTTATTTAGCCGGTTGTTCACATCTAAGACTTAATGTTCATACTCATCGCGGCACAATAGCTCGAACAAATACCCTTTTCTTGCGCGTGGCTTTTGCCCAAAGCCCGCGTCCTCTTGCACAGCCAGTGCCGGAAAGGTGGAGGGCCCCATCCAACTCCAGATCCTCCACGGAAACCTCGGCATTTAGCAAAGTTTCGCAAGACGCCGAGCCACAACTTACTTCCGTTGGCAAGAGCCGACGCAAGATCTCCGTCTTGAGCCGTTAAGTGCATGACGTCACCTTCCAGAACCAACGCTGACCTTTTCGAGATCAAAATCCTGGGTTCAGCACGAGCTTGACAGCGCGCCAGATGTGATTCACTCCGGTCAGCACTATAGCAAGGAACAAGACTCTTTCCTTTCAACTTCTTCTTCAGCTGCACGATAGATATGGCGAAGGAAGGCTTCAAAACAATCCTGAGAGGAGCACGGCCAGCAATCGCAACTCGGATCCCAAGACTCCGCAGAGCAGCCAAGGCTCTTCGCCCCAATCTTGGCGGTGATGCCCAGGTAGGACACCTCTTCCGGTTCCTCGATCTGCGCACCAGCAAGCCTCAGATCCCCTGAAGTCAAGGAATGGACACTCGGAACTGGAACGGGCTGTGTAGCTGCGAGCTCCAAGGAGTTAGCTTTCGTGACTTTAGAACCAAGAAGCTGCATCAGTCGCACATTGCAGGAGTACAAATCCGCCTCCGCCGAGAGGGCGCACTCTGGAGGATTCTTCTTCCGCGCGTCTGCCAGATTGTTTTTGACACTGGTCTTCGCGATCCAGCGCTCGAACTGCGTGACACCCACCGCATCGTTGGGTCCGCAGAGTCGCGGAAAGTCTTGCATCATGCACTCGAGGCGCGTGGATGACTTAAACTGGGTCTTGGCAGGGTCCGCCCACTTTGGGTTGATGAACTCTGGCACAACGCCACCCGTGCCATCCAGGCATTCGACATATCTCGGGAGATGGAAAAGCAAGACGTTGATATTCCCTGGATATGGCGAGTATCCCGAGTCATCTGGCACGTCACCACCAGCAGGTGTCTCTTTAAGCAGCGGCTCGAGTTGGTTGTATTCGACGTTGAGGGTTATGACCGTGCCTGAAGCACTGGTCAGCTTGCAAATGCCGCCAATCGATTCCCCAGGGATCCGGGGAATGGCCACCGAGTTCATGACAAACCCATGCTTCGCAGAGACACCCAGGACAGCGCAAAGGATTCGGAAGTGCAGGGGGTTCGTGTCTTGAAATACAAAGAGCCAACGACGACCCTCTTCAAACCAGCGCTTGGAGAGGCCCTTCTGGTGCATGAGCACATGGATGTCACCTCCATACGGAAGGAGCGGGTGCCAAAGAGCAGTTTTGCAACACGAGGGATTCACAACTCACCCGAATGATCAAGCCGAATGATCAAGCTGAGTGACCATGGCCATGTGGCTTCGTTTCAATGCAGCCGTCTTTTACAGCAATGCGAGCATCAACATCCAGAAGGGCAGGTACCTTCTCCTGTTTCAAGAAGTGCACCTGGTATAGCAGCTGTCACATTTAAGTTGCTGCAAATGGAATCAGCACTACTCCCGGCCTGACCCTCGACCATACCGAAGAAAGCCTAGGCTTGCACATGAAATGTTTTTGCAGACAAAGCGCAAAGCAGGCATGTGTCCACTGAGCTGGTCCGAGCGTCGTTCTGCGTCATCATCTCAACGGTCTTGTCGTGGGTGTCTCCTGAAGTCATTATGGCAAGCGGCAGCAGCAAGCCAGCATCACCAGTGGCCGCGCGGGCGTGGGATTGGCATGCCAGAATGTAGGAGCAAAAGAGCTCGATGAAGGTGGTGTTGGTAATTACCTCTGTAACGATGCCAATCTTGATGCCCGGGAAGCCCAGGCGCTCACCGAGACCGCCAGCCACAAGGCAAAAGCAGCACTTCGAGACTTCCTCTAAGCCCCTCTCTTCAAAAGCATCAAAGCCCGCACTCCCGGGGCCTGTCTCCCCGAAAAGCTGCTGCCCCTCTGGCACCGATGGCGTCAGCCCAGCAAAAGGGTTCACTCCTGCCTGGGCTTCCCGCAGCAGGACGCGACCGCGCTCCAGGTAGCCCTTCAATCCGCCACCTGAATCAGGACAAAGGAGAGGAGAACGCAACGCAAAGCTACGCAGAGCTGCCTACTGGATACAGTGGTGGCGGCTAAGACAAGGCCTGGTACTGCCGTCCCGCGCCAAAATGGCTTCAAATCAAGAATGCAGAGCATCAAAAAAGCCATGCGCCGAGTTGGCGCGATCTCCACCCTCTTCCCTGACCCCCTCTAGACCCCCTTGACCCCCACAAACCGCAACTCTCGGATTACCCCCCTGGCCCATGGATATGCTGGGAACTTGTGGCCATTTGTGGCCGATCAGAACCTCCCATGGACCCCTTTCTGGCCCTGTCTCGAGAAGCAGAGGGTTTGCACCGAAAGCCTGAGGGCTTTGGCTTTGCAGCCACTGGAACTGACGACATCGACATGCTTCTGCCGAAAGAATGAGCCATGCTTACCCGTATTTGGCTTCCATTCGGCTTTTAAACTCCGTGCAAGCAGAACCTTTCCCCCCGGCCTGGCAGGTTGCCATCGATCGCATTCAGCTGATCCAAGAGATCTTGCTTCTGCTTCTCTGGCTGGGCCTCAAAGAGATGACCCTGGCAGTATGGTTCCGACACCAGCTCCTGAATGGTCAGCGGCATGGAGCGCGACTCAAGAAGCCATGAGCACTGCACTCCACCTACACAAGCTCGAGCCACAATGAGCTGCAAGTGACCTTGCTTCCTTCCTTGCATTGAAGGACAGAATCTTGCCAAGTGTCCATGCAAGTTCTGCTCAGTCTCTTCAATGCGCCGGGGTTGCTCCGGGTTCCCGACAAGATGCTCTTGAAACAGAAGCGACTCCATCTGCACAAATTCCAAGGGGAACCTCAGCGGCTGAGAAGAGGCACCCACCAACCTTCCACAACAACCACCGAAGCGGCAACAATGAGATTCACAGAGATTCACTTCAAAATAGGTCCAATGAGCAAAGATAGATTCAGAGATCAGAGCCGCAGGCCAGTGCCTGTTGGCGATTGCAAACTTCTCGAGCAAGCACTCCTCAGAGTCAGTTCAGTTCTCCCTCTTCTTGCCCCACAGAACGTCCCGCAGACAACGACTGCTTTGCGCACTACAAGCACTGACAGAGATGCTTTTCAGACGTGAATAAACTGGGGGATCGTCGGAGAGCCCTCCGCTCGTTCCAAATCGACTCACCAGAACAGAGGAATTGCGAACCGGCCTCAGAATAGAGTCTGCATGTGCTCACAGTGTGGCCTGCGAACGACCTCTCAGGTTCGGACACGTGCATCGCATTTGTGTGAAGGCCAAGTGGTCGCAGCGTCGGCACGCGCATGCCAAACTGCCATTGCACCTCCCGCGCCTATCAGAGGGCGATTTGCACAAATTGGGATCCTGAGATCCACTCCAGGACTGCAAGTCTCAGAAGCTGGCAACAAAGACACTGTTCGCAATCACCACATGCTTCTGACCTCGTTCTGCAAAAGCACAGCGCATCTTGCAATCCTGTGGTGACTGTGACGACGAGCATCTTAGTGCCACGGCTCCTCAAGATGTCTGAAAAGTCTGCCGCCCAGCCATCACGATCGGCTTCAGGCAAGTCCTGCAGTAGTCTCTCACACATTAGCTTGCGGTATCGGTTGTCAGGTTCAAAAGTGTTGCGCGACTTTGGGAAGACGGCGTCAGTCCCACATAACCGGTAGCCCAGCATACAGCAGCATCGGCTTTTGCATGCCCAACAGGAAGCGACACCAACCTCTGTATCACACAGGGGCTGAGGTGGACTAGAACTCCTCAAGGAGCCATGAGGCGCGCACTCAGCGGTTGCGAGCACATGAGCACATCCGCCTCGCGCGACAGCCTGCCACTGAACCCTTGGCCTTCATCAAAGACCTCTCAACAAGATCCTCCGTCTGTGTCGATTTTTGCCTGAAGCGAAGAGCTTCCTCAAAAGCAGCTGCCACAGTGGCAAAGGCCTCTGCAGCTGTGAGCTTTCATGCGCGGACAGCCTATTGTGTGCCTGACTTCTCCTGATCCTAAACATGGCAGCAGGGCCTGCTTGTCCTTGTAGTAGCGCTTCAGAAGTCCCTCCAAAAGCTCCTCCAGTAAAAAAACGGCGATGTGTTCCCTTGCAGTTCCGACAGGTTCGCGGAGCGTCACTTCTCAAAGACTACAGCAGTGAAGCTTCGTTGCTTCGGCAAATTCCAGACAAGCAAGCGCCCAGGACCGTCCCCCTACTTTCAAGGTGACAAGCAGCATCATGCATCACTTAAACATCTGCCAGCCATGCAAGTTTCTGAAACTCCTACGTAAGTTCTTGAGCATGTTTGCTGAATCAATCACCAGTCTACCAAGAACACTATTTACCAAGATAGACGGACTGCGGCTGCGATCCTTGTCTTCAGGCTGTGCACACAAGCCATAGTTTCGACCTCGAAGCCGCAGCTTGCTACAAACAATCCGAAGCATCTTGCAAAGCAGTGGAGACTACCAAGAACCCGGCAAACGTTGCCGGGAAAGGAGTTTCCGAGGAAGCTCACACGAACCTCAACAACCCCAACCTGCCCAAACTTTATAAAACCATTCTGAAATTCACTGGGGAGTCAAAGTTCATGAGAGTGGCGAAGCTCAGAAATCCGAAAGCTCCCTCTGCATGAAAAGAATTAGCAGCATGGCTGATAACTTCAATTGCCCCTCTCGCCGAGGCTGCGACTTGCATTGCATCTCCGAATCTGGTCAGCATCGTCTTGGCCTCCATGGCTCTGAGAGGGGTGTCAGGGCCCTTGAAGCTGGCATCACATGGAATCTTCCTGTTGAAGGGTTGGAACTTTGGTGGTAGCATGGGCCATGGGTACCAGGCACTGTACTCTTTCAGATTGCAAGGGCTTTGAGGGTCAGAGCTTATGGGAGCTTCTGTGTGGCTTGGGGCCTGGGGGCTCAGTGGCCTCCCCAGCAAGCGCTGTGTGGGCGTCGTACTGCCAGATACGCAGCTCGGGAAGGACATCAGACCTCAACTTGCCAGACATCGTTGATGTTGGCAGAGTTTGAGAGCGTCTGTTTGTCAAAGGCCCGCACCCCGCGCAGGCTTCGCGAGATGTTTGCTTGCCATCCTCTGACGTTCCCTGCCTCCGACGAAATGCTGAGCAGAAGCGGCACTGAATCATCGGCCGGGACGACTGGGCGACTTGCCATCGACTGTGAAAGCGAAGAAAACCCGGCCCCTCCAAACCTCGTGCGGAGTGTGGCTTCACTTGCAAGCAACGTGCAGATCGTGCAGGCAACTTGCAAGCAGGGCCATGCGAGGCCACAGAAGGGAAAGCACCCGAAACGAAGAAACACCCGAGCCTGGACGCCGACCTGCCGCACGAATCTGCTCCAGGTCAGGACCCACGAGAAGCCGCTGCGACACCTCGCAACTTTGTCGAAAAAACGCCGATTGAGGTGGGTGATTGGCCTTCGTGACTGTCAGTGAGAGGTGGGGTGAAGGGGGTGGGGTGGCAAGGCCGGAGTTGTGTGGTTTGGGGGGTACGGCAACAGGTTGTCCATAAAGGCGAGGCCTCCGCTGCACGATGTTATGCGAAGCGCCAAAACCCGAAAGCCATCCGCTGACATGGAACCCCAAACCCCCAGCTGAACCGAGGCCACCCCATGCCCGCACAAGAGGAGCCTCTGCAGACTCTGCAGCTTGAGGCTTTGGCAATGTGCACATTCAGCATGACCATCAGGGAGTCCACAGGCCAGCTGGAAGACTTCAACCTGAACGTTCCATCGTTCCATCATTCAGAGCAGTCTCCCTTCCGAGCTAACAACCGACAGGGCGCCAGTCAAAAGCAAAGAAGTCACCAAGCAGGATATACCTCAGCACAGCGGGGCTGCACACGCGATGGCCTTGCAGCCAAAAGCGATGAGAAGGAAAGCGATGGAAGCTGCAGCCCCAGCCCCGGGCGCGAGAAAGAGCATGCGACCAGCCTGTGCCTGGGTGCAGTTCATAGCAGTTCATAGCAGCTGCATGAGTTGTTTGAATGTTGTTTGAGGTGCATGCCGTACCATGCAGCATTGCACTGGTGTTTCAAGTCAAGGTCAAAGTGCTGCGAGATGCTCATGCCTGAAGTGCCCTCAGCTCTGAGGAAAAGTCCACGGAATGCGGGAACTCAAACTGCGCCGCGACCACCAGAGCCGTGATGAACCCTGGGCAGAGAAATGCACAATGCAGAGCAACATGGTGCGATGTGCCTCTACCACTGCTTCGTCGATCTAAGCGTTCTGGCCAAAGTGGCAATAGCCAAACGGTTCACGTTGCACAAACTCCAGGCGGCGATTCCTGCTAGGCTCAATAATGACAAGCTGAAGAACTGTTCGACTGGCCGCCTGAAATAGTGCGTAATGAGGTAGCGATCGAAGTTGGCGCTCGATTTGCACCGTGCTCCCCAGTCCTCGAGCGTCAAGCCAAGGCACCAGTATGCTAAGCAAACCTGCGCTGATTGCGCTCTCCTCAACAAACACCCAAGCCAGGTGCTGGGTGGTTTGACAGTCCTCACATTGCGAAGTGGGCAGAGTTGCAGTCGCAGATGCAGCTTGACACTTGAACGGGCCTCCTTGCAAACGACCCATCGCCACTTGTCCACGAGCCTTCGTGACATCACCTGCAAACATCTTCAAAAATGGCACCGCACAAACCCGTGAAAAGCACGGATTTCGGCCTCCAGCTCTTTGGCGTCGTTTGCCTCGACATTCCAGCCATTCCTTTCATGCTGGGCAGCACCAGCGGGCAGCATGATGCAGCATGCGAAGCCGTGCGATCAGGGGGTGACTTCAGTGACTTCAATGATTTCAACGACCTAAGGCCGCCCTGAACGCGCTCTGAGGCCCCGAGCCTGCTATGTGCAGCAGCCGCAATGCGGAACGTCTCCCATTCCGGAGAATTTGAACAGTCTACATCGGCAGGTCGAAGCACCTCCAAGAGTGCAGAGTGAGCAGCTGACACTGCGATGGCAGAAACAGGCCGGCGAGCTGCTAGTACCAGCCGGCGGAAGTCATGCGCGCTTGCCTTTTCGACGCGCTGTCAAACTTGAAACACTGCCTGCTCAACCGGTTTGTCGAGCAGAGCATAAGGGCCCAAGAAGCCTCCGTAACGGTTATGTGCCAGCCAACAGGCGCAGTTAACTACACCCTCTGGGCAGCTGTGAACAAACTTGTCGTTGTTCTGAAAGAACGCTTTCCGCATCTCTGCCAGCTGCGACGACATGCTTGCAACTACATCCGGCCGCAACTGAAACAGATTTCGTTGCTCTGTCGGGTCGTGCGCTACATCAAACAAACAGCCATCAGAGCACGCCGGGGCCGCCAACTCCTCGGAGCTTGCGTTTGGGAAACGTGGGCCTTGCCAGAAGCCAGGCTGTGTTGCAGCAGTGATGAGCTTCCAATCACCAGAGATGAGGCAGGTCTTGTCCACAGGGACAGTTGAACGCGGAGAATGCGAGCTTACTCCGCTGAGGTAAGGCCAAACGTTCAAGGAGTCAACTGGAGGAAGACCCGCAGCTGCGGCACGGTCATCGAAGGAATCGACTCCTGCCAGACTGCATAAGGTTCCGTACCAGTCAGCTATGTGTATAATGCCACTTTTGCTTGTGCCGCGCACATGTGGTGGGAGAGCACCCCCAGAGACAAATGCAGTCGCCCGAATGCCGCCCTCAAAGTTGCTGTACTTGCCGCCACGCAAGGGCCAATTGTTCGCTGCATTCTCTGCTAATCTCACAGGCCCGCCATTGTCGGAAGAAAAGATCATGAGCGTGTTGTTCCACATATCCCTGGCCTTCAGGGCGCCGGTGATATTCCCTACAACTTCATCCATCAGCATCACCATTGCTGCATGCTGCTGCCGGCACTTGTACTCCAATGCCAGGTTTGATGGATCGATGGGGTGCTCGCTCTTGACCGTCTGCTGGCGACATTGGTCCTCATCGTCTGACATCCAACTGAATTTATTGTAGTACCACTCTGGAACTTGGAGCGGGCAATGTGCGACATGCGGTGCGTAGAACAAGAAGAGTGGTATGCTCGGGTCGTGCTGTTGAATAATGGAAACCATCTCCCTTTGGTAGAGAAACTCTGAGTAGTCTGTGCCATTGACGTCATGTGCTCCGCGGTTGGTGCGCCAGAAGTCTATGATAGAGGGGTCCGACTCACAACATGTTTGCATGTTGCCCTGGTTGTAGAAGTCGTTCTTGTGAGAGAAGTAGTGTAAGCTAGTGTCATATCCCCGACCATGGGGCGAATGACGTGGGGTTGACATGCCTGCGTCCCATTTTCCGGCAAAATGAGTCTGATATCCTGCTTTCTTCATCTTCTCTGCCATTCCGGTCATGTTGTATGGGATGCCCGTGTCATCGTCGCAAACGTCGCCTAAGCAGGGGCACGACTTGGATTCTCAGGGGATCCTTCGCTTCTTTTGGGTGTCACTCCTTAAGGCGCCTGTTCACACACCGTTCCACACTTGTTGTGCGGAACTGCATGCCGCTGTTCAGCACCAGGGCCAGGAGCGGCCAGGAAACAGGCTGTACACGATGGCTCCAACAGACCAGCACGAAATGGACCCGAACAAATGCTGAGGGGCCATCAGAGACTGTCTCTTGACGTATCTCACTCATGTCTCACAACCGATGCACCTCCACCGGCAGCACGCGCGCTTGGCAAGTTTTGGCTTTTGGGCAAAGCGAAAGCCGCAAATGAAGAGACAGGAGAGCATCCATTGGCGCTTGCTCCGCAACGGTGAGGGGCGTCCACAACGGGGTCAGGCGAGCGATGGTGAGCGAGCTTCAGTGCACCCAATGCATCGATTGGGCATCCTCGGAACAAGAGTCTCCGGCGTTGCCGTAGGAGAGCCTGTCTCCATTGGCGCGGGGGCCCCCGCAAACTCCCAAGCTCCGGACTGGCATAGAGGGCATAGATTATGTAGAAAGAGCTCCGTGTGCCCTTTTGGCAGCACGCTGTTCCAGTGTGCCCTCATAAGGGTACCGAACACACATGGCACGCTGGAGCTTCTGGCCAGAGACACAGCGGCAGCAGCACCCCTGCCGCTGCTCCATGCACAAAATGCTTGCGGGCGATTCGTGGGCTGCGGGAGACCACGGACATTGCACACTCTGCAGGGCCAATGTCTCGACCGACTCGTGCCCACTGCTTGAGCCAGAGGCAGCGGCGAGCTGGGATATCCAGGCAGGTGGGGGCCAACTTGGGACATAACATAAATGGCATACACGGGGTTACTTGGGACGCATATACATTGTTATGGGTTGAGGAGGGACCACTGAGCTCTCGGTGAGTTGATGCAGCTCAGATTTTCAGCAGCACTGGCCTAGGCCAGTGTTGACGTGGACGGGCAGCCTCCCCGACTGAACTGATGTGCGCGTTGGCGTGCACACGGAATGCACATAGTGGCGGCGCAGCTGGATTCCAGAAGCAGCCAGGCCGTCCAGGTTGGGAGTAACAACTTCTGGATTCGATTGCTCCCGGTGAAATCCCACATCTGCCCAGCCCAGATCATCCACCAGCACAAAAAGGATGTGTGGCTTCAGAAGACCCGAGACTTGCCATGCAAGCAGGGCTAGCAACAATGAGCGCCGTGCAGCCATGAGGGCAACGTTCGACAAATACTACCAGACTTCTACCGCTACTGACTGTACAGCAAATATGCGAGCTTGAACACTGTGAAAGGTCTGCGCTTCTCACTTCTTTGCTATCACCCTGCCGTATTCCCCGTCTTCCAAGACGACTGCGCCGACTGCGCCTCCTCTACCGTGCGAGGCACTGTGGGCGCCGCGGATATCGCGGAAACCAGCGCTAACTCAGCGACCGCCAGAATGCAACAGTGCAACGTGCGGCAAAGGAAATGAGGCCCACGGCCAGGAACGGAGGGAAGGCGGGAAAGCATGGCCAACAGCCTGCGCTGCCATGCGCTGCCGTGCGCTGCCCGTCCCTCCACCCCTTATGCTGAAGTGATTTAAGCAGGAGCCTGACCCGCCGCTGCACCAACTCATCAGTTGGCAAGCTCATGGCTCACATGCAAGATGCCTTCGTGGCCAATGCTGCAAACTACAGTCGCCTTTAGCCCACCTCTAGCCCACATGGTGTCAGGTGTCAAGTGTGCCGTGTGTCAACAACGCGGCCAACGGATCCTGATAGTCCCTCGTTCTGTCTTGGCCGAAGTCACTTGCTTTTTGCCTCAAGCCAAATAGCCTTCATTGTAAAGTACTATGCACGCAACTGCGTGCAAAACCGGCAGAGAAATAGGTTGACGCACACGCCTCTTGTTTCTCACGAGTCAACAGCGCATTTGAGCGACTGAGTGGGGCCGGTCTTCCAATGCACCTGTCCCATGGTGCAAGTTGCTTGTGGGGATGTTCAGATACACTGCCCTGATGATGGGCTTGGTCTTACTGTCGCCTGATTCACCAGTTCGCTCATATATGCTGGTCATGTCTCGTGGCAAGCATGATCAGATGGTCCGTGAATGCTTGTGATCTACAGAACCAAAGGCCCTGTCAAGTTGCTTTGATTCTTGCTTGCCTGGCCAAGTCAATGCCCCGCCTCTTCGAGCTGAGGATGCCGGCCGTTTCGCATGTGCCAAGCTGACCTAGGAGCAAGACCGGCCAGAGCTGCTGAGAAATGCCGCACAGGCTAAGGACAATGCGAAGGCTTTTTTTGGCCTGCCACGCCAGTTGCATCGAAAGTTGAGCTAGTGACCAGCAAAGTGGACATTCCGAGCATTGAGCAAAGATGCCTCGTGAAGCGTGGCTCTTTCGAGACTGGCGTCACATGTGTCCTCTCGGCCTTGCAGCAGGGTTGGTCAAGTTCATCATGTTAATTAAAGAAGACTGTCGCAACGCGTAGGATACGGAACGCTAGCAACTTTATGGTACCGGCACGCAACGGCAATTCCCACCAATTTGATGTGAGGCACTCTGCGAAGCTACTGGAACGAGTCGAAAAGCCAGGGCAATATTTCCAAACTTCCCCCTCTCTCCCGAAGCGACCGTTCACATGCCCTCGCCAATGGCCCCTCCAAATGGGTTCATGGGTTCATGGACCTGAGGTCCAAGGCCCTTCCAGACATGCCCTGCGAAGCTGCGAACAGCCACTGCAAAGGTGTTTGTCAAAGAAGGCCAATAAAATAAGGTGCGCTCGTGCTTTGTTTTAAGTGGGTACAACAGGTTTGGTTTCGCTGAAGCGACGCCGTTTCGCCTATGTCAGGCCTAAGTTGCTACACAAGTCTGACTTCACATGCAAACAAGTAACAAGTAGGAATCAGTAGGAAGCAAACTGACTGAGAACTGGCCAAGACATTCGACATAATGCCGGCAAACACCATGGGCGCCTGAAACTCGGCCCATCGGCAGCGACACGTTGTGTCGCGCTCCTGCAGATGCTTTGTCAGCACAGCCGAGCTACAGCGCCACTGGCCTCACCTGATTCCTCGCTTCCAGCACACGAGCACCGACGTCACAAGGTCGTGCCTTGGATCAAACTTGAGACAGTAGCAAGGCCAACCAGGAGTTCACATCTGTTCTTGGCAATTCTTAGTCTTCTTGGGAGCAACACAACTTAACACAACCTCCGCGACCTCAATTTCTTGGCGATCCGCGTCTTGTCTACGGATGACGGTGTCAAGCCTGCCGACCGATTTTTGTTTCAGCAACAGGATATGCAACTCTTTCAGAAGTTTCCCCGGGAGCAGCCTCAGAGTTGGCTGCGTGTCTGGGCGGTGCCAGAACTGATTCTTGCCCTGGCGGGGACAGACGAGGATGCCCGCAGACAAACTGCAGCCTCGCCAATGTCCAACCTCACGCACGTACAGTACGCACCTCGTCTTTGGAGGGCGTGAAGCAGCGGCGGGCAGGATGCCGGAGCGGGAAAAACTGCCGACCTTGCCAGGAAGGGCTCGCATTGTCACATTGAGCATCAATGTTGCACAGGACTCCACCAATCACACACGGTAACTGTAGCTCGAGTGCCCAAGCAAAAAGTGGACCCGTGAAGCCATGACAAACCATCACCACAGAGCCTGGTCTTCTGGGCCGACAGGTCCGCCCTCTTGGGCTGAAAGCCGTGTCCTGCGGAGTATGGTGCCCTCATGCCCCTTCTCCATGCTTTGTTTGTGTACTTTCAGGAAAAAAGTCGCCCCAGCGCAGCCAGGGCGTAGCACTAACGCAGCCCTAGCTCGCAGCCTGACGTGGCAATGTGCAACATGGACCCGCTCCGGCAACGGGATGGGCCCATCGCCAATTCCCGGCGACAACCTGTATTGAGGCACAGGGGGACAGTCTCACAACATCTTGAAAGGTACAGGATGAACCAAATATGAAGTGCACAATAGTGCACATTGCGTGTCATTTCCACGGAGAACCATTGTGCCAGGACACCGCGGAGGACGCTCCTCGTGGATGTCATCAAGCCGATTTCGACACCATGCCAGGGCCTCGGTATCTTCCCTTCCCCCAAGTTCCCTTTAAGTCCCTAAACCCCAATTGACCCCAAAAAAGGACGCGAAGGCTTCTCGGAATCTTCCCAGAGTTGGCCCTCTCCCCTGAGCCGCCCGCGCCACCAGACCTCTAAAAGTGTCGTAAGAAACTCCCTCTGCCGAGGACAGGGCTTCGGCCGCCACCGTGAGGTGAACGCAGAGGCCTCTGCCGAGCTTTAAGCTTGGGGCCTTCTCTGGCGACCCACAAAAGGCGTTGGGAAAAAGGAGGGTTGCTTCTTTCCGCGCACGGCGCTGTCACGATTCTTTCATCTTTCAGCACCAGCTCAAGGCCCTGCTTCGTCCAGAACGCACCGAGGGGCTCGGAGGGCAAAGCGATCTCCAGGACCTCAAAGGGGGGCCAGGGAGTCACGATCCTTGCACTTTCAGAGCTCACCTGCAGGTCCACCTTGGCCCTTTGGGAAGTGCTCAGGGAATCAGTGCGCACAAGCACCTTTGAGGAGCTCCGGGAGAGGCCACGAACCCAGGAAGGTAGCCTTTCAAGCCTCTCTTCATCTGGGACCTCCTCAGTCAACCCGTGTCTGTGTGGCCTTGGCGGCCTGCGTACCAGGTGCACAAAAGTCTCTCCCAACTGAAACCGACCCGAGTTCACCCAGCCATCGGAGTCCAAGCTTAAGCTCAGCGGACTTAGCGAGGCCAGCACTGCGTAAGCACCAGGCTTCAGCACTCGCAGGTACTCTCGCAGGAGTGTGCTCTGCACAAACTCCGCGCTTTGCTGGCTCTGAGCGCTCTGAGCAGCGGAAGCCAGGAGATGATCGGCCACTTTGTGGGCCAGCAGGCCCTTGTCGATCAAGCAATCAAAGCAGTTGATCCAGGAGGCGGGCATGGCTGCTGCATCACCAAGATGCCAATGCACCCTGGGCTGGACCGTTCGCATCCAATCTATAGCCGTCTTTGACACATCCACGGCCGTGACGCGAGCTGCCCCCTCCACAAGGAGAGCCGGGAGCTCTGAAGTACCTGCACCAACGACCAACACATGGCCTTCCAGTGGCAAGTTCTGCTCCAACAGCAGCTGCTTGAGGTGCTCTGCTGTGCAGTAGCAATCCTCCGAGGACAGCTTGCCCTTTCTGGCAAGACTCCGTGAGTAGTACTTCTCCCAATAGTCAACCATGTAAGACAGCCATCAGCTCCAAACTGGCAATAACTCACAACAAAACCTTCATAAGGAACACTGCGCTCACTGCATTCCAGGCTTGTTTGGCTTGACGGTGATGCCAAGGGCTACTGGTGGGCCAGTATGCAACATGCAATGCGAGGTGCATGTTCCATGTCGGAGAGAGTGGGGGTGGGAGAGAGAGAGAGAGAGAAGAAAATGTTCCAAAAAGAGAGACAACTGATCCAGAGATGCCCCGTGATGTCAAGTGCAGCGCATTTGGCGCCTTCCTGAATCTTGTTTTGGCCCCAGCCACTCCTGCAGTGCCAATGGAAAGCTCACCAGGACACTGCAATGCGGGAACGAAGGCTTACATTGCAAATGTTTGCAAATCGCATGCAGAGTCTAGGATTTTAGTCTGCCGACAAAATCTCGTCCCTGTGGCACTGTTATGATTCAAGACGGGCACGGAGGGAAGTGGGCAGGGAAGGGGGGGAAGGGAGGGGGCGGGGGGCTGCTGAGTTATTGGGCAGGTTCTCTTTGTCGGTCTTAGCCGGAGCCGATTATGCAGTGGTCCGGCGAACAGATTCGCCTTTCGCAACACCGAGTGCCCCACATCAGTTGCTGCAAACGCTCAACCCGACCTTTGATGGCGCAGACATGCTCACTGCCGCTTTTTGCACCGTGCAGCTCAGCCACGATCCAACGCACCAGCTGAGACCTTCAACAGAAGCTCGTGGTGAGGGCCATAAAGGTCCTGCAAGTGAAGGCTGACGCTGCTCCAGGCTCCAAAGACAATGTGGTCTTTCAAAGCAGCACGGCTGCAAACTTGCAAAGGCGGCTCAGATGCGTCCTCCTCAGTGTCTGCCGTGTTCTCCAGCAGAAGCCACACCCTTTCAGCATCAAGTGGGAGACTCTCCAAGACAATCCTCTAAGCATGAATGAGGGTCCAGCTTCTTGCCGCCAAGACGAACCTCCGCAAAAAGCCTCTGGCGATGAAGTCGTGGGGGGGGGGGCACGCCGTGGCATCGCGAGGCAGGTCAGCCTCTGCGCATGTCGGACATCCTCCGACCCATTCTCAATGACCTCTGCCAGAGCAGAGCTACAATGTCTTGGCAACTTGGGCGATCTGGGCTTGCTGCATCCAAGATGTCAATGTCCGACTCGAGAGCACCGATTGAGTCTCTCACCTTTCCAAGCGACGATGTGGCATCCGAACTACGAACCTGTTTAAGCGTATTCAACTGTCCCTGATTAAGCTCGGTCTCCGGCAAGCTTGAGAAGCTCTACAGCTTTTAGCTCAGAGACGGAGATCCTTGCCATTTCTTCGCACACAAGTCTTGCTGTGAGGCTTGTCCGTGCAACGATGGCCCGCAGGTCCTCATTTCGGTTCTGAAACGTTGTGGAAGCCACTCTGAAATCGCATCCACGTCCTCTGCCATTTCCACGATGGCATCGAATCCTTCGCTTTATGCCCGCTGCAGCTCAATGAAATGACAGCGGAATGAGAGATTTGCATGTGTCAAACATTTCTCAGCCAAGAAGCCACTTGAAGACAGCAGCTCTGCTAGTAGCCTTTGAAGACAGCACTGATTGCGTCGTCTTGATGTGATTGCAGTACAACGCATCCTTGACACCCCCCCCCCCCGCTGATTGCCCGCTACGAGGTAAAACTGATTGAAACAGACACACATGTTCCCTGCTGGACTTGATCAGTCACAAACCACGCAAGCAGTGCTGCTAGATTAGCGGAAACAGCTGAAAGGGGCTTCTCGTTTGCCACTGCCACTCGTCTCCGCATGTTTCCCACGTGTCGGTATCTCTGCGTTGATGAAGATATCGCTGTGCAACCTTTGGGCGTTATTCACGCATCCGCCCATCATTCCTGACGTCTTGGCATTTCTGCTCAAGCATAGGGTAAGGGTTCTGTCTGAGCTTCACGGAACATATGGCGCCCTCGACTACGACAGTGCAAACAAGCAGGCTGCTTTCTGACATGTACGACTATCTGTCCTTTTGCGCTGACATGTGCAGACTCCGGATGTCTCGTCTCTGGGGACGCTGCTGTTGCTGCGGCTTGCGCGAGTCACGCGGCGCAGCTGGCTCATGGCAATT
Organism: Symbiodinium natans; assembly: GCA_905221605.1. NCBI lineage: Eukaryota > Dinophyceae > Suessiales > Symbiodiniaceae > Symbiodinium > Symbiodinium natans. The sequence continues at coordinate 426,673 of CAJNDS010002204.1, read as the reverse complement.
CTCGTTCGATGGCTCGTCTTTCGGCGCGTTTGTGCGCAGCCACCTGAAGGAGAAGATGCTCTTTTAGAGGAGGATGCTCCAACATGTTGCAAAACTACGTAGAAGATACATATTTGAAAGAACAGATGACTATGCAGTGCATGATTATACATGTATATTCATATATCCATTTGTGTACTTACAAATATTCAGGTATCTGTACTATCTGTCTTGGGGCCGGACGTCCAAAGGCCGTAAGCCTCCCGCGGTGTGAGCTCAGGTGGCTCCATGCGACAGCGAGCTCGCTCTTGCTCCCAATGCCCACGATGAACTCAGCCACGGAAGAAAAAGGAGCGGAGTCTTCAAAGAAGCGTGGGTCAGCTGGAGTGTTCCAATTAATACGTTCCGTATTCAATGGCAAGAGAATTGCGAGAGAATTGCACCAAGCGAAGCAGTGGCGGGCAAGCACCAGCATGGTCGTGCTATTCCGCACAACATGCCACACAAGAGTTTCGAGTTTTCTCGTGTGAGAAGGAAACCATACATACTTTAGCATTCTATCAAGGCGAGAAGATCAGAGCGCTTCTTGCTCAAAGTTTGGGCTCTGTGACAAGAAGCATAACGGAGTGATCGGAAGACTTTTGCCAAGCCCGCAGGGGAACGTGCAGAGCTGCAACTATCCCAGGGTCGTAAAGAATACGTAGGGTTTCTTTATGATTCCGACTCAGCTGATGCTGCAGGACAGCACGAGCACTTCTTACCGTCTTACCGAGGCACGCGCATTTCGAAAACATTGCGTGGAACGAACTAGCTAGTCATTCAGCTCATGCTTCCTACTCCTTGCACGAGCAAACTGCAAACCATGATCCATGCTCAAACGCATGAAGACTCAGAAGACTCAACTAGCGCTTCAATCTCAACTTTTTCACATGTCATGAGCCCCTGCAGCTTCAGCAAACAGTGTCCCCAAGCATAAGAAGGCAGGATGCATGGAAGGCTGCAAACCTGTAACAACCACACACAACCTTGAGGCAGTAACGATTTTTCTCCAATGATCAGAGCTTCGAAGCGCAACTCGCTTGGGGCTGGAGCCCAAGTCTGCCGAATGCTCTGCTCATTGCTGCGCTTTCACGGTTTGCCCGGTTGCTGTTCTTTACTTATAACATCTTATAACCATGTGCGACGCGTCTTGCAAGATTTTGTTTGCCAAGACTCAGCAAGAGTCGGCTTGCAGAGGCAGCCAGCCCCGCCTTGTAATCGTAAACGAACATAACACCGGCGTAACAATGCAACCAAGCAGTGGATGCATTGGATGCATGTTGCACATCACAAACATGACGTCAGCCAGCAACTGACTTGTGGCCAGAGATCGGAATTTCAGAGCAAGCTGTCTTAGTGTGAGCGCTTTTGTGCACGCTTTCGGTCCAGGGTCCCACTTTGGCAGCCCAGGACCAAATTTGAGATCCAAAGACTTCAGCCGGGGCGAGATTTTGCACCTGCTGTGCCAAGCACAACAGCAAGTGTCGCAGCATCCTAGAGGCACCGGCAAACAGGATCAAACGGGTCACATGATCCCTGGTCTGCAACATCCCGCGACATGAATTTCACGATACCTTCAAAGGTCCCTTCCGGAATTTCAGATGACCCCGCTGCGCTAAGAATGGTACAAGTAAACGTCTTTCCCCACGCGTGGGTGCCGACCCGGGCCCAGGAAGCCACGCAGACTCGGCAGACTTGCAGGTATGTTGCAGGTATGTGCAGGCACCTTTAAGAAACTCAGAGTGCACAAGCTCTCTCTCGGACTTGGAGGAGCTTTCGGAGCTTTTCGCAGGCTTCTAAAGGGCCAAGCCAAGCATTCAGCTAAAAAGGCATAAACGCCTTCGATCTTTACCCCCGAGCCAAACCAACAGGAAGAGTGTGAAGCTGTTGCAGGCTTGCCTCATGTTTCCTACTGCTGTCCTGCATGGAGAGACCGGAGTGTAAGCATCACTACCCATCAGTACAGTACACACCATGTAGAAATTGCTCTCCGCTGCTCTATTGGTTGGATTTGGCGGGGAGTGGTGTGCATTGCGACTGCCTGGACGGGTGCCAAGGCAAAGGAGTCCACGACTCAAAAAGTCTAGTGCTGAGCTGGCACATTCGAAGGTGCATCAATAAATGCACACTCGACGTCCAGCTGCGCGTACCAGATATGCGTGACAATCACAGTACAACAGAAAGCCTCGAATGCAAGCAGTGGACCAAATGACAAAACACAATGACAAAACGCATTTCAGGTGAGGCCAGAGAGACACCCACCCCTTGGCCCAGCATTGGAGCCAAAGTCACGAGCACCGCTCAATCATCGGAAGAGCGGACTGTTTGCAGCTTCAAGCGTTGGCCAGCTGTCGAGTCGCGCTCTGCGGTTTAAGCGCATCGCCTCTCAAGCGGGATTCTTCGGCCGTCTATGGTGTTATGAAGCCTGCTTACATGCGATGATTCGATTTGAGAGGGTGCAACATGAGTCCAGACAGACAGCTGAGCTGTGCAGACAGAGCGCAGAGAGGAGTGTGTACCCCCGGAAGAGCTTAGAAAAGTCGACTTCAGCCTGATGCAGTGATGCATCGGCGAATTCTCGTGCAGGCAGGTGTGGAGGGAGGCTAGTTGCAGCTATTTCCGCGTTTGAAGAGTTCTCCATCTATGGCATTCAATACATGGACAAGTCTTGCTGACACTGCAGGTGTCACCTTATAGTCCTGGGTTGAAGGATGAAGGTTTGCCTGAGGCTTCAAGGCATCACTGTCGCCGTCACTTGCTTGAAAGCCCACCTTCTTCCTGAGCAACGTGGTCGTGTGGGCCGTAGTTGGAAATTTGTGCACGGGGCAGGTCCGGGCAGGTCATTTCAGATTTCTGGCTGCCGCAATTGTGCTCAGTGGATTCTGCTGCACCGCCCTAAATACTGGATAAGATCGCCAAGCATCGCCAAGCGCTCTCTTGGCCTTCTTTTCATTTTCTTACACATCTTGGGAGTGTGATGACTGCGAGGATGGTCTTCGATGGACCATGATGCCTCGCCTGGTCAAAGGCGAACAGCGGATGGCACTCTATGGCACTCTCTCATTACGAAAACATCTAAAAAATGATCCCTATACAGATTTCCTACGGCCTGCCTATGGCCCTCCACTCAAGTCACTCAATATAGCCTCTGCCGGCCTGTACGTACTCGTGCTGCAGTCTGAGTCCTCGTTTTGACCGCTGACGGCAGACTGCTGCCCAGAGCAGGACCCGGAGGAGCGGGTCGGCGGCACAAAGGAGAAGTCCCAGCCGCTCACCTGCATCCGGAAGAATCCGGGAATTCACGACAAAGTTGAGGCCAAGCAGAGCATCACCACAGCGGTAAAGGAGGCATGAGATGAGGCACTGACTCCACGCTCTGAGCTGCTGTTCTGCCCCCGTGTATACCTGAATCTGCAAACAAGGTCTCCAGCTGATTCTTGCTACCCGATCGAAGTCTTCCAGCCTTCCACGCGCATACAATGGCAAACATCTGCTCTTTGATTTGTGCGCCTTCCACGCCAGCCACGGTCCGCTCTGGCGAAGGGACTTTCCGGAGCTCGTCCAGCCAGGCCCAAGGGGCCGTGCCTGCGCTCTGGGATTTCGCCGACATCTGGTTTCACTCTCACTCACTGCACTTTTGCATTCGAAGGATTTAATTTGAATGTGGATTGCTCCAAAGACACTCGTTTTGCGAGGTCAGGCTTTCAGAAACGCCCGTCTGCTGGTTGCATTATTCGGGTTCGGTGAAAATGTACCCCTCCCCCGCACATTGCCATTCTCTCTTCACCAACGTCACAGCCAATCTTTAACCCCTGAACCACACTGAACACGTCTGAACACCCTGGAGCACTTCAACAGCCAATGGCTGGAAGTGCTTCATGAAACTAGATCTCCGCTCATGATCTCTGCTCATGAAGGCTCATAGGCTTCTCGGAACCAAAGCCTGAGGCTGACAAAAGTCTCAATGGGTTTGCAGAAGATTGGCCCCGTACCGTGGGCACATTGACATGAAAATCTAAGCCCTCAAAAGCAGCAGGTCTTTCCAGAAAACGTTGGCCATTATTTGAGAGGGAGGAGACACGTCGGAGCTAAGCTTTTCGATCACAGCTTTTGGCACGCTCACCTGTTCCAGGAAAGCGAGGGTTCGTCCGATGGATGCGCCTCCGGCGGTGGCACCTGCAGGACGAAAACATCGCACAAAGTGTCGAGCCCTTGAAGCTGCGATTGCCTCCCGGCGCATCAGCTGGGCAAAGTCGACATCGGCAAAGAACACGTGGCCCTGCATGGTCACAAGCTTCCACTGAAGCTGCTTCATTGAAGCTGAATATGAAGGGCCGAGTGCCTTCACGTCACTTGTGTGATGTCCACCGATTCGCTTGGCAGGCTCTCGCTCCATGGTTGCCTATGGCAGCCATCGCACATACATCCTTGTATCCTGATGTGCACTGAGTTTTAGCTGCCGTGGATACTGCTGGGACCTCAATGAACGAGCGGGCAATGCGCGACACATAGAGCGGCACCTGCGACATAACTCACAAACTGCTTTGCCAGGCTTGCCCGATGTGCTTTCAAGCAAAGGGATTGAACATTTACGACGGCAATCGGCATGGCCTCCAAACGAGCGTGCTTGATGTTTGCAAACAACGTTTCTCGGTCGTGGTGATAAAACCTTTGGCACATATGGTTGGGAACTTGCGGCAAAACTACATGATGACAGTGGAGCCCTGAGCACTCAGCGGCGGCAAGCCCGTCAACATGTCGTACAGCAGCACACCCAAGTTGTAAATGTCCACAGTGTGGTTGTGGCCTCCAGAATAAGACATTGACAAGTAACATGCAGTACGCTGACTCAATTATTGAGATGCCCGATTGGAATGCACGGACCGTGCTAAAAGCAAACTCGCGTCAGGCCTTTCCGAAGGAGAATCTCTGGAGCCAGAAAAGCGACGGAGCCGCAAAACGACTTCGTGCCGCGTTGGCCGACCCCCTCCTGCACAGACAAAATGGAGACAATGACGGCAGTGGCGGAAATGGAAGGATGGTGGAACGCTTCCGGGTCATGGATTCCATAATTGCTCCAAGAGTGGCAGATAGCACAAGTGGGGTAAGGTCCGAAAACCGAAACGGAAAGCAAGAAAAGTTGTAACGGAAATCACGCCCGCAAGCCTGGAAACCAGACGCAGGTGTAACGGGAACCAACCCTAAAACCTGAACCTAAACCAACCCTAAACCCTAAACCCTAAAGCCTAGACCCTATACCCTAACCCGTAAACCCTAAACCCTGAAACAAAGAACTTTCTGTAACGGTTTCAAGCCGGCAGTTTCCGTTACAACCCGTCAATTTCCGTAACAGACTTTACTCACACAAGTGCAGTTCTTTGTAAGTCCCCTCCATGGCATGCCATCATCCTTGGCTGTACAGTTGCCCAGAAATCGTGATTTTCGCTCACCGAAGAAGGATGCTTCCAAACTGGGGCATTCGGTTGCATGCTGTCTCCCTGTGCGGAAGTCTCCGCATCCTCCTGCCAAATCCATCCCGCGGGTCACCGGATACTCCTGACATGTCCTTCCCTCCGTGACCGGGATGGACTTAAACTCACCCGCCCACGGGTGCTCAAATGGGATGCCCCTGGTCCTGGAGAGGACCGCCTACCTGATGGGGGACGTACCGCAACATGAACGTAAAAGGGGAGGATGCCCCAAACAAATCAAGTCTCAGCAAGAATCAACCTCCTGCAACTTCGGCTCGACAGCCAGTGCTTTCAGCCAAAATGTTTCGACGGCAACATGAAATAGTACATGTTCACCCAGGCCTGCCGAGTTAGTGTTGTATCTTCCTTGCTTCGACGTTCAAAGCCGGTCTAGACGAGCGACACCTACAACCAAACTTACTGGTACCATACATCCGCCTTTACTCCTCTTTCCATAATAAGTCGGGGTGGCTCAAACAGAGCCAAAAAAAGCGCAGATCCGTTGCTCAGATAGGGAAAGAAAGAGACAGAGACAGAGAGAGAGAGAGAGAAAGGGTGCACAACGGCCCAACTCTTCGCGCCTTAGAGAGCCCGAAGTCAGTGAGTAAGGCGTGGTGCGCCTCGTCGATGACCACATTGTCCTTGGGCAGTGATTTCATCGAAAATGTCTTTGCGGGAATTGTCGGCATGCAAGCGTGCCGGCTTGAGGTCGCGGAAAACGGTGTGCCTAGCAGCTCAACGCTACTGAAAGGGTCTTCAAATCATCCAGAGGCTCATGACAACTCGACTACTCACCCCACCTTTCGTGCAAGTGAATCAAGGCAAGAAGAATTTCGGCCTTGTGTCCGAGAGTGCAGTCCACAGCCAGACGCAAGGAAGCATGGGAAGCATGTCGTAGTTTGCAACTTTCTTGGACGCAGTACGCTGCTGCATCCCGCTCTTCAGTGCATCTAAGCGCCAGGACTGTGTAGACCCTGGACAAATCTTCGCATAGCCGCTTTTCGCGTGTGATTAAGTGCCTTACAGAAAGAGGAATGGAATCAACAAAGTGAAGCAAGCATTGCGCATGACTAACTAGGCGCCCGGCTGCAGGTTCCCTCGGGGACAGTACTGCAGCACCAGCACGAGGTGGCTAGGTGTTTGGAAAGCGTAATGCAGTGAAACGATGTACGGGTGGCGAATGTAGGCGAGAATGTTCCGCTCCGTCACTGCGTAACGGAGGAGGTTGCTGCTCATTATGCGACTTTTCTGCAGTACCTTCATGGCGTAAGCTTTTCCTGTGCGCTTGTGCTTGACCTGGAAAACTTCCCCAAATGATCCACGACCGAGCAGGTTGACGAGCTCGAAAGAGTTGGGCCCAACCTTCTCCACTCTGGAGCTGCCCTGCCGCATGCGTGCAAAGGGTGTGCGTATCTTTGGAGTGCTCGTTCCACTGCTGGCTGAAGGGGATCGCCCGGGTGAGTCTTTTGGCGAAGCTGCCTTGAAGGACTTCGCGCTCAGGGTCCTCCCGTCCGGTCGCTCTCGCTCCTCCGACAAGGCCTCGTCGAGCTGTCGGGTCCGATGCATCAGGCGGTGCACTGCATCGGTGCGGGCATTCCGCAAGAGGAAGCCACTCGCGAGAGGTGTGCGGTCGGCATAGCCATCCTGGGAGTCCTGGCAGTCACCCACCAAGCAAGGCCGCGTCTGACAGGGCAGGAGATGCACCGCGACAGAAATGTCGCTGCCACCTGTGCACTGCCCGTCGTAGCTGCTTCCAGTTGCAGTGCTTGCTTCACTGGAGGCACTGTTACGTCTGCTGCCCATCGTTTCATGTCCACGGCGCGCTTCAAACTCCCGGAAGACACAAACAGTGTGCAGGTCGGAAGCGGAATCGATTGGTCTCTGACCCGATGCATTGCGCACACACAGCTGGCTTGTACCCTCGTGCTGAAGCAGCATCTTCACAACCTCGGCATGACCATTCGCGGCGGCATAGTGCAAAGCCAACTGAAGGTCGTCTGTCTTAGAAAGCGTGTCTGCCCTTGCCTCAAGAAGTAGATCGACCATCTCGGAACTTCCGTAGGCTGAGGCCACATGCAAAGGAGTCAAGCGGGTCTTCCGGCTGCAGAAGTTCACATCAGCACCCTGCCCAAGCAGGAGCTCGACTGCTTCAACCACCCCTGAAGCCACGGCCAAGTGCAAAGGGCCCCTGCCCGAGGAGGCACCTGACTTGCAATAAGAATGTACACCAGCTGGGGGCCCTCCATCGTTCGGATGGATCAGCTCGAGGATGATCCTGCTGTTGCCTTCGGCAGCAGCCTGTAGCAGGCGCTCATCCTCCAAGGGCAAAAGGTATACAAAGCTCGTGGCACTGGTACGGCACTGGCACTGTAAAGAACCAGGCCTTGCGCCTCTTCTCGGACCTTGGAATCTACTGGAGCTGAAGGCCGAAGTGGACACAAGTGAGCAAAGCGGTGGACAGCGCTGGACAGCGCAGGGCCCCGCACCACCAAAGCCGCCAGGGCTTGGCTTTGCGCAGCCGGCTCGGTTCAGAGGGAAAACCGACCTGGGTTTGTGCCAGGACATGTTTAAGACATCCTGCGGACCCTCTGCCCGCTTTGTCCAACGAGTCCAATGCTTAACGCCGATAAAGAAACCCCCGCTCTCATTGAATTCACCGTTGCTCACTCCTCAGCTCGCCTCTTTCGGCTCTCCCAGTCTCGGTCATTCCTCGGCGCTCGGCAAAGCTCTGGGTCAGGCTGTCCATGGCAAAAGGTCGGACCTGAGTCAGGATGAGCCCAGCCCACTGCCAACCGCAATCAGCCATGACGAATAGAATCGCACATACAAGCGGTCGATGTCGTCCCTGTTTCGAAACTAGTGTTCCCATGAGTTCCAGCCAAAGTGGCCTCGCCGGTGTCCAAATTCCGCAACAGGCAGGAATTGGAAGAACCCGCCGAAGGATCCTCAAGGGATGGCTGGAGTTTTTCACGACTTGGGTAGCAAGCAACCTGGCCCAAGTAAAAGACCACCCGCCCACACACCCACACACTCACAAACCCAAACTCATTGGATTGAATCCTCCCTATGTTCTTTTTGTTTCCCGTCCTATGTTCAAAGGTTTGGATCAATTCGAACCTCTGACTAACATGCCGACATGCAAAAATGCTTCGGATCTGATCTGGCGATCATACCACCAATGCTGCTGCAGCGCCATCAAAACATGACAACACAATGTTGAATCGAAAACGTCTAAATGCCGGCAAGGCATAGCCGGCAGGACATCAGAACGCCGTGCCCCCTTTGCGTTTTAACCCAACTAACCCAGCATGGCTTTCGCTGTAGTGTCACACACACACACACACACACACACACACACACACACACACACACACACACACACACACACACACACACACACACACACACACACACACACACGCGCGCGCGCGCGCGCGCGCGCGCGAAGCTGCCGGGGCATTGTCACGAATCTGCACTCCTGCGAACTGCCAGCATGAGCTTGCAGGTCCAACAGGCCTCTTCTGTTCTGATGCACAGTGGCTTCTCAAAGAAACACAGGAAGCCAGCTTCGCCATGTTAAACAAGATGCTCCCGGGCTACGGCACAGCCGTCCATGAACACATCCGGCCCTGTTGAAAACGCGTATGATATGAAGGTGCGCAAGCAGCTTTGCCGCGTTGCCGGCATAAACATGCGAAGTCTTTTTCTTTGTGTTATGTGGAGTCTTGCGAGTTGATAGAACTTTATGTGAATCCTGCATGGACAGCAGTGTCCCACACGCACACACACACACACACACACACCACAACACACTTCTACACTTAGACATACACACACACTCACACACACACTCTCTCTCTCACACACACACACACTCTCACACACACACACACACACTCCGCACACACACCCACTCTCTCACACACTCTCACACACACACACACACATGCTCCAACCTCAAAGACAGTCTCGAAGGGTTCTTCGGCAAGGCTCCTTCGGACTTCTTCGACCGTCAGCTGGGCTCAAAAGGAGGCATAGGCCCTGTTTGGCCTCAAGAGCGTCTCGGCTGCCGAAGAATCCTGCAGGCCAGAGTTCCCTCAGCGTACTGCAGCCACGGGCAAGGCCCTTGCCTTCTTCGCTTTTTGAAGAGACGGACCCCCAGCATCCTCAAGAAAGAGGCATATAAGGTGAGCGACACAACACGTTGTGAGAGTCATCGATTTCCAGAGGCGGACTTCCGTTCCGCGGGGCCTCGGGGCCTCCTCCATTTCCTCCTCCCCCAGCTCCACTTGCCAGTGTCTCCGGCATCTCCTGGACATATTCGTCACTTTTCTGGTATGTACGGCAAAAAGAAACTCATGCCAAAAAGAAAGAAGGGAGCTCCTCACGATCCACCGGACGCAATGGCAAAAGAGGCTTCTTCGCGGCCTCAGGATAACATAAACACTGGCCATTGGCTCTTAGCGACACGACCTATCGCAATCCGCCTCCATGTCGAATGGCGACCCAAGCCTGCACCAATTTTCAGAATTTCAGAAACATGTTTGCAGCATTATGACAAACTACAAACTTTGAGCTGAACCCCAGATCGCTGCCTCACTGTGGCACATCCCCCCGCCGCATCTGCTTGTGACATGAGTTCTGCTTTGCAGGGTTTTCAATCTGCAGCGGGCTTGGCTTAAGAAAAGGAATGGTGGCCAGAAGTACCACTTGTTCTCCGTCAATTGTCTGTACTCATGATTCGCATGCACATCGAAGATGCAACTCTCAGTCTCGCCAACTGAGGCAACGCTCCAACCTCTCCTATAGACAGGCTCTTCTCATGTCAAGTCACTAGCAACAAAATTCGCTGGCAATGGTGTAGCAATCGAGGAGATTGGGGTGAAGCGCTCACGCACCAGTTTTCCGCTTCCGGCGTTCAGGCTTGGCAACACCACGTGTCCTCTTGACATGGCCTGCTCCAATTGGGACTGCCTTGGTCCACGTTGGGAGGTTCTGGATTGTGAAAGTAACGATGGCGATGGCTGCAAAGTTGTCTTGGCATGTCAGGCCCCTCCCAAAACATGGGTCTGGATTGGGACCATCGCATCCCTTCAATCGGCGTGAGCTACTTGAGCAACTCGGAAAGAATCCAACTGAATTGTGCTATACACCTCCTACCATGTGCTCGTTCAGCACCAATGGGATCCAGCTGCGACCCCATGCAATCAGAGCCAGGTTTGCGCTGTCAAGTGCTGTGCTGGAAACATCTGGGACGAGTTGCGTATGTTGCATGCATCCTAGCGGTGGCCACCAAGCATGCAAATTGATTTTCAAATGGCTGGCCTTTTCACTATTCTATTTCGGGATGAGCACTGCGGCTTCTTTATGAAACCCGGATCTGGGCCCAAACGGCCAAGGTTCTGCGGATCACGATTTCCTGCCTGCTTGGGTGTGGTAACTAGTCATGTGCAGATAAACTGTCAGTGGTAGGAAATTCTTACGGAACAGAACCTCGAAAAACAAAAAAACAGATGCTGCTGCACTCTTCTTCAAAGGAGAGTGGAGCTTCAAGCGCTACAATGTGAGGCAAGTGGGCCATCATGCTAAAACATGATCACTTGATCTTGGCATCTGTCAACGAGCGCTGTGCAAGCTGTACGTGATCACGTCCGTGGCTGCAGCCTTGGAAAAGCTTGAGGGCGTGATGGGACATGTCCAGACACAGCTGGGCCTGCCTTCTCTGAGGAATCGACTGGGAGAAAAGCGATGCCAACAAGGTCTTAATTTCACTGGTTCTCGTCGGACATTCAAATGCCGCGCGTCACCTTGGCCGAAGAACGAAGCACATTTGCACCATGTAAAACACATGTCTTCAAACGTATGATTCTGTTCGACCCCACTCTGCTCCCCTCTTCAATTCTGAGTTGGTGCAGGTTCACAGCTCCACAACAATTTTCACATGCTATCTGCCTGCATCCAGGTCACTTCGGAAAGTCTCGACCAATGAGATGCCAAGACCCATATCCAAAAAGTAACCGGCCGCAAAAATGCGGTCATGCCCAAACAGAGCGGATTATGTGTACTTGTCCCGAGCAACTTTTGAAGTGAGACAAGCACTGGCAAAATCGGCCTGTGCCAAAAAGCCCTTCCACGCGTGCGTGATATTGACGCCCATTCTTGAGAGCTGCAGTAGAAACCACTAGCATCCTCTAAACAACTTGGTACCGGTATCAGACCACCAGGTGACAACCACATCTGAACTTCAAAATGGGCGGAATGCTCGCCACAAGGGAGCCGAACTTTGCAGCTCAGCGGCCGGGGCGAGAGGCTGGACAAAGATGTTAGGTAACTTCAAGCCAACATTCACCTATTCTAGTTTCGCCGTTCCATACCCACATATCTCAAATGTCACATCTAAGCTGGTTGAAGTCAGTTCACATCCTGTGCTTTCCCTTTTGAAGCAGGGGCTGACTGACACAATCGTCTGGCGACTGTATTACAGCACGTACACAGACAGTACTCAGTTCGGACTGACAAAGTGGCACGGCGTACCTTAATGCACACCTTCGAAAATCTTTTCGTATCAAAGGCATTGGGACGAATGTCAAGTGAATCTGCCCTGAGCCAGTGGCAATGTCATTACTGTGAGGCCCTTTTGTGTCATCGCTAGCTCCGCTAGCTCGTAGGCCAAGCTGGACCAACCTGACTCAGGGCGATCCACGTGGCTGTATAAACTGTGTGTCGCCCACAAATTCCACGGCCTGACACTCCACAGGCACTGGCGTATAGACTCAGTATAGACTCAGTATAGACTCAGTATAGACTGTTCGCTGACAGCTCGTGCTCTCAGTGCGAGAGATGAAGGCAGGCCAAGAAGTCAAACAATCGCAAATATTCGGCTTCATCGATGCCATGCAGCTTGTCATTTGAGCACATGAAACTTATCGGCTTCGCGCCGTGTGTTCTAGCTGATTCTAGCATGGTCAAGCGATGTCACCTTCAGACATTCGGGCCGAAGACGCGCAGCAGCAGCAGCATCGCTGGAATGTATGAGGTTGGCGCCGGGAGTAGGATTGAGTAAAACACTGCGATACCGTGCGATGCCTTGCCGGCTTCTGCACATCTGAGCGTGCATCCGCAGGAAAAGAGAGAGCTGGTTAAGGCTACACGTCCACGCAGCTCATCTTGTGCTCCAAGAACGACTGCAAACGAATTCTTCACAGCCTGTGCCCGGGCCGCAGCCCAAAGTCCAAGTCGGACAAGCGAAAAAATGAAAAATCTTCCGGACCCGCTACTCTTTTGCAGCAGTTGTCTTCAGAGAAGCAAAGCAACCACCGTACACCTACGAATGCGCAACTCGATACCGTGATCACAGTAGAAAGCGTGCGGTCTGGCCGGATCCAAGGCCCAGCGCCGTTGGATCTCGGTGCCAAAGTCGCACATGAAGGCAACATGGACAGAGTAAATGCATCAGAAGGTCTTCCACCAGACCCCTACAAGCGGCTTTCTTCGCAATGGGCTGTCCCAAGTACACAGCTAATCGCAATGGAAGACCGTGCATTGCTGGGGTTAAATTTGCAATTGCCAGAGACCTCGTCGCTTGCACAGCGAGGGAAGGCACTTGCCCGCCAGTCTTCGGGTCCTGCGGTGCAAGGCAAAACTAGTGCGGCCTATGTGCCAAACGAAACTCCGATGTGTCGGTGCTCTTCGTTAAAAGGCTGGCATCAAGCATAACAAGTGGAATAGGAGCCCTTGTAGCCTAGCGGCAGCAGGCAGCTCGGCAGTTGCCTGCTGTCTTTCCCGCTGCGATCTGTAAACTCAAAGGAAAAACAACGCAGCAGCCGGAATGTGCAAGTATTAAGAGATACGTTTCACTCCACTAACTACAAGGGCCAACTATCACGACCCCTCTTTTGCATGCGTCTGCTGCTCCTTCTTTGCGGACGACCTGCAACGCGGCAAAGCCTGACCAGGGAGACTCATTCGACTAGAAGTCCATCCAACCGGGTACTCGTCCATGAAACACTGCGTTTTGTTGCGTTTTGTGGCTGCCAGCGGCCCCATCGTCTGGAACAACTAAACACCATGTGCACGCGCGTTCAGACACGAGACCGTACAATCACAAGATCGTCAGTTTATGGATGTTGAAACAAGGGTGCACGCCAGGCTCGCGAGAGCTTGCGCGAGGCCCTATCTTTCCGGACTTCCTCGTTGCATCGCCTGGAATGTTGTTCGGGTGTCATGTCAGACCCAGCCAACCAAGTTCCAAACCTGCATGGGAACCAACTGAAGCCCAGACCCTACACCCTAGACCTGAACCCGAGACGCAATCCTCCATCATGCTAGCTCGAAGCGGAGCCGAGAGGGCGGACGATGCGTAGAGTTAACAATGTTCATATGAATCTAACTCACGAAGTGGAAACATAAGGTTTGTAAGCGTACTATACATTCAGCTGCGGCCGTGCTCTGCACGCGAGTGTTCAAGTAACTGTCCTCCATTGCCCCCCTTGCATACCGTACTCCCTTGCATGAGGGTCGTTTTCTAGATTCCCTTCTTGGCCCATGTAGTATGGCACCTGATACAAAGGGATTTTTGCTACTGTAAGAGACCTCCTCATATAGCAGTTCAGCTTTGACTGTGTCCCGCTTTGCAGCTCTCACATCGCACCCTCTTCAAGTACAGTGGCATGCCTCAGGAGGTAGTGCAGGCACGATGTTCTCGCTGGCACCTCAAAGCCGGATATGCGACTGGCAATTGCTCCCAATGCACATGGTTACCTTCTGGGCTGCAGGCCAAGGATGTTTCAGAACACTGGCAGACGAAGGCCTCTGACGGCGAGGGTACTCACACCAAGCTAGGTCTCGCCACCCAGGTTCCAAAGACTTCGGAAGAGAATCGACAATGGCAGCGTGTATACCGGCTTTCAGCACTTCCATGTGTTTCGTCTCTTAAACCAAGAACCAGCAGAAATCAAGGAGCGAGGCAGCGGGTTACAGTGTCTTAAGAACTGCGAAACTGAGCCCGCAGCCGCTTCTCCGGCGCTTCCTGCAAGAGTTCGCCCAAGAGGTCCACCGCAGCCTCCGTAGCAGAGCAATCCGAGGCACTCTGCACTTAGCATTGCAAAAGCTGATCATCTTCGATCTTCGCGACCCGTTTTATCCGTTTTGAGGCTTTGCAGTATGGCGAGTAGGTCGCGAAAGAGCTCCCGGATCGAACCGGAGTGCCCCCGTCCCTGACCTTCGAAGTTCGAGACCAAGCATCGTCAGTGAAGGAGACCTCGACCTGGGAAACTCAAGAACTCAAGGAAAACTCCTGGCGACTACCCTGGCGGCTACCTGGCGGCCGCTGAAAGGATCGAGGATAGGGCCTTGCTCATGACCCTCACCATCTGCATGTAGCTGGAGGCCTTAGGCTCAAAAGGTCAAAGGTCACGTCGGGCGGTTGGGGCTGGTGGTTGGAAAGCGCACAGAGCTGGGCCCACGAGCTTCAAAGGGCCTCCTGCCCGCAAGGAGCGTGTAGATTGCCGCTCCTGCAGACCACATGTCGGCCGGCTTGCCGTAGGGTCGCCTCCAGCTTCCACTAAGGAGAGCGATGGAACAAAACGGTGCAAATAAGCAAATAAGTAGATGTAGTGCAAAGTTGCTGCAAAGTTCTGCTCCAGACGAGGCACCCTCGCACGACTTCTGGAGCTGAAGTCGAGGGAGAGCCCACCTGGTCCATCAGCACCTTCGCTTGAAGCATATGCAGACTACGACAGCTCACACTTGTCTCACACTTGTGGTGCGCCCCGGGCTCACAGAATCTCACAGAGCGAAGGTGCCTCGTCAGGCATCACGCACGCAGCTAGGCCAAAATCGCCGAGCTTGTACGTGCAATCCTCAAGGGCGACGGTGTTGGGTGCCTGTGCGTACAGGTCTCACAAGTTTCACGAGTCAAAGCGTGGAAAGGAAGGTTCCGGACTGCAAGCATGGCAGGCACACCTCAACTTTGAACACGTTCTCGCACTTCACGTCTCTGTGCACAACGCCTGCAGTGATCAAGTCAAGCGCATAGCAGTGTGCCAAAGTGTCTCTACTGCGTGGGCGAACACATCAAATGCAGCAGTAAACTCAGTAAACATGCCTTGCTCATGAAGGTAGGCCAGTGCTTGGAACCTTGCTGTCGCCAATACACTTCAGTCATGCTCAACCCCGTCGTCTCCAGGCTGCGGCGTATGTTTTATGGCTCTTCGCGTCGCAGATTCTCTGAGTCCTGGCAATCGCAAGATATCGCAAGATATCGCAAGATATCGCAAGCTTCTGCAGCGTTGCTGATACGGCTTTATGGCTCGCCGGAGTCCACCTGGCCTTTGCTGTTCTTCTCGCGATGCCGTGACATCACTTCCAACAAGTCTCCGCCTTGGCTGGGCAAAGCCCGCAATGTCCAGCAGCAAAATTCGAGCACAAAGTCTCAAAGGAGTAGGTGTCGCGCCTTTGCAGAATTCCAGCACCAAAGAAACCATCTTGCTGCTGTCATCGTGGAATGACTCGGCTCAAGGAAAAAGAAGCTTAGAGGTTTAGAAACAGCCAATCACCACAACACTGTCATCACAACACACAGGTCCTACAAAGGACTTGGGGCCAGGCATCAATCAACTCTACGATGTTCCTCATGGCAGGGTTTCTCAAATGCAGAAGCTCCTATGCCAAGCTACAAAAAACACGCCAAAGTCTAGCAGTGAGCTGCTGAGCAAGGGTCGGATGATGAAGGTTCTGGTGTAGGCGTATTTCTCCAGGTTGAACCTTTGACTTCACGGCAAGCCTCTGCTTCCCACTCATGTCAAGTTTTGTACCGTAAACCCGTGAAGTGATGTAAGTGCAGCACACCATGGCCAAAGATGCACCGCTTGCCCTTGACATGCAGCCTGGCATCGAGGGCGTCAGCACACGAAAGTGTTAGGTTTTGCTGAGAAAATGGTGAGGCATTTTACCACGTGCAGCACACACACAGCTCCACGAGAGCAAGGCGTTAATTCCAAAGACCTCCTTCAGCCTTGCTGCGCCAGCCATGTCAGCGGCACTTGCAGCTTTTGGAGTGAGCGACCAAGGTGCCAAAAGTACTTTCAATTACTTTCAGCTCCGGCCGTGCTTCGTAAGCCATGTCCGAGCTCGATGCAACCGGCATCCGCCGTGCGACGTGGTCCGCGGCGGGCTTCGCCAGCGTTGGGAAGAAGCTCATGGCGGTTGAGCTCTGTCTTTGCCAAGTGTTCACAATTCCACGCTGCCTTCCAAACGCTCATGAAGAGCGGGAAATGAAGACTCGGCCGAAACCTGAGCTGAATGAGGTTGACTGGTCAAGTCCAGTGAGAGTACTGTGCCATCTTTGGACTGTAGTAGCAGTGTAGTAGGCACCGCGACTCAGAGCTGTCTGCAACAGAAGCGCTTCCAGCCTGGGTGCCGGGACAAAGCCTCGTCTTGCCAAGTTCTGCAGCGAAACCTGCAAGGCAAAACTGAGGTAAAGCCAGGGGTGCACAAATTCGTTGGTGCTCCGTTGGTGCTCCCCGCTCCTCTGGAAGCTGGGAGACCTCCAAAGTTCGAAGAGCCAAGCAGTAGACATCCTTGGAACAGTTTTTGCAGAGGAACCAGAACCAAACTCTCAGGCATGTTTGAGACAAGCACCTGAGGCCGCATGCGCTCAGCATAGAAGTCAGCCCCTGCCTGCACTGCATTGAGAATTGAGGCATCCATTCGCGTCCATGCTTTCGACTCGAATGCCGCTGTTGTGACTCCCCGCGCCTGTGCTATCTCTCTCGCAAGGGTTTCGTTGCTCTCGAGTCTGGTTACCACCTCCAACAGATCATCTAGGCTGGAGGAGACGGGGACGTAGTGCCTTGTTCGTCGGGAACTTCGTAACTGCGTATTTCTCTGAGGACCAAACTCCAAAAGTGCTTCCAGGAAACTTCCATGGCACCAGCTCCCAGTGAAGCGCTTCGTGAGTCGGTGACCGTTGCAGGAGGAGGACTGAGCCAGTGCCTCGCTTTCAGGTTCCTTCAGTTCATCCTTCTTAGGTTCACATGCCTTGTCCTAAGTCAGCTAAATGGTAGCCGTGCCAAGCGACGGAGCAGCTGAGAGAGGCGCCAGGAAGACACCACACCGTTCAAGTTTAACAAGTACCGATATCTGGGTGCTACCGTCTCGAAGTCCTGCCACAGCAGAAAATGACGGAAAGCCTGTGCATTGCAGAAAGTAGCAATCTGCTCATGGATGTTGCTCGGCGCCTCGTGCTCGGTGAATCGCACGCCATGCCGCTTCACGAGCTTCCGAATAGCCTCTCACATGCAAACAGGCGTCTCGTGTTTGCATTGCTTGCGCTTGCCCTGCCCAAAGTGCCCTGAGCCCGCGCCTTCTTGCCCCATGCAATCTTCAGCTCACGATCAATGTCGATGACTGCCACGTCAAACCTTGAGTGTGAGCGTGAACTAAAGTACTTACAAAAGCAGGCACCGCGTCCCCAGACACAAGCCAAGGCACAGCTTTGGCCGCATCGATGCAACGTGGAACACCCGGAATCTCGGAAGAAACTGAGCCTCTGAGGAACGCTGCTGCAGGTATTGCTTTAAAGCAGGCGGCGCCCACCTCTAATCCCTTTGCAGCGGCACCTCGATCATAGGGGACACCCCCCCCCCCCACCCCCCCCCCCCCCCCCCCCCCCCCCCCCCCCCCCCCCCCCCCCCCCCCCCCCCCCCGACGCCCACCCCCCCCAAACCCACCCCCACAACCAACTCCCCCCCTCCTTGTTGCAACCGGATCCCCAAACAAATTGTTGCACGAAGCCGCCCTGAAGCCCAACAGCACCTTCACACCCGCGATTCTCCGGTTCGGGTTGCCTCGCATCTGGGCAGGCCCCGGTCGAGGTGGGTCGCGTAGCTTAAAAATTTTAAGATCACACGGTAAAATCATAAAACATCTCTCTTATCTCTGTGGATGGCGAATGTCTAAGATGATCCGGTGATCTGCTGCCGGCCTCAGTCAATGGGAGGTCATCCGGCGCCGTCAGGGCACCGCGCCAGTACACCAAAGGCTTCTTCATTGCCCATGGAATACGGGCAGGAGCACCTCGTTCATCGAGTAATCCACGAAACAGGACCTTCCATGTCCACCAGTGTTCCAAAGCGAGCACAAGGCGTTAAGCAACAAAACAGGACATGCAAAATGGAGCAAGCGACAATGGCAGCACGCACCGTTCAAGCACCCCTTCCACCTTCAAGTGATACGGATTGAGCCACGGTATGTTCCAAACCCCTTCGCCGCCCTCGGAATGGAAGACTGGAAAAGGCTCCTTGAAGCAGGACGCTGTAATCATGTTCTGCGAGGTGCTCCATCCAGAATCCAGATCTCATTCCTTGCCCCGGCCTGTCCTCGTCGCTTGGGACATTGGGGTCATCTCCGCACTGCACTATCAGAAGCGCCCCGTCAATCCGGACCACCTGACCAATGCTTCAAGTGCTTCGTGCATTGCAGGGCGTCATGACGCGTAATCGTGCCACGAACAGCCAGCCTGCAGGATCTCCTGTAGGACCCTCAGCCAGCGTCGAGTGTCTTTATCCCCGTCATCCATACAGCCACCCTCCTGGAATTCTGCGCCACGTCTCAAGTTGCTCAGATTCTGAGACTCTCGCTGACCGCATAACAAGTATTGGGAACACTTCATGATGCAAATTCCAGTGATTCTGTACCAACCCCTGACATGTCCTCGCCATCGTCATGGCATTTCCTGAGGGTACTCGCTCATACATATCATACGACTTATATCTGATGCCGAATAGCCACCACGTCAAATTAAGCAGTCAAGCATCTTCCAGTAGATAGTATTGTTCGACACCTGAGCAATGGCAAACAAGCCTCCGTGCCTGAAGAAAATAAGGACGTTCTGGACCAAGCCACCGCAACTGCCACTGCAAGCGTTCTCGTTCTTGCAGGATCACAATACTGGTCCAAGGCGTGAAAGGGCAGCAAGTAGTCCTGACCGAATGTCACAAAATTTTGCCGTCCACAAGAGTACATGCTGCAGTGGACTTCTCGTCCTGGTCTGCCCACGGTCTCAGGAACTGATCGAGCACCGGCTCAGTGCTGGCGCACTGCAGGGAACAGCTCCTTAGGGTCAGCATGGGCACTGAACATTGAACCTCAAGACTGATCTGACACTGATCTGACACAGCCATGACAAACGGATCCCAAAGCTACGCCGCTGCAGGCGCCCCACACATCCACCCGCCACACACCACATCCGACCGAGGCTCGCCTGTGCTGGGCTCCCTGATGGAGCCTTGCTGCATGGGAGCTCCCCAAACTCCAGCCAATGCTTCAGGGAGCCAATGCCTCTGCAAAAGATGGCCAAACTGTGGACATTTTGCCACGCTCTCTTCGAACATCCGTTGCATGCAGAGGCACTGCTCGGCCCGAGGAGCAATGCCGCCACAAGCCATCGCATGATGGTGGCATTGCAGAGCTTCTTAAAGGACTGTGCTCTAGGACTCTTGGACTCTTGGAGCAAGGGTTGGCTGTGAGCTTGTTGCCTTTGCACGTGTTCGATCGTCTGCGCACATCTTCGAGTCCGTTTGTGTAAAGTCGGCAGACACTGGCACTCCCGGTTTGCTGTGGAGGCAAGCGAGGAACTCGTTATCACTTCATCCCTTTACGTACTTCACTAACTTTCTTACACTTCGGAGTATTGTAGCACCCGGCAACACCTGCCAGCTTGGCCCTGCCAAATCGATGCGCTTTGCTGCGAATTCGTCTGCGGCTCCACCCACTGAGCCTCAGCCGCAATCGGAAGCTTCTGTGCAAGCTTCTTTGGCCGCACGAAAACTTCCCGCCACATCGGGCCTTGAGCTGTTCGACGACACCTCCATACCTTACGTCTCTCATCTACCAGTCTGCCAGTTGCGAGAACTTGCAAGCGAAGCCTGCAGACTCAGCTTCGAACTGAACTGAAGCCGCCTTTTGCAAATGGACGGCGTCCAACTAAGGAGTACCTATGGCGACGAAGATGTACAGCAAAGCTGTCCGATCAGTTCCGTGCAAGGACAACTTGGGCTGGCTTGGCGTCAAAGAGCGGCGTCGCAGTTGGTTCTTCTGCCTCCGGGGTCTCTTCCGGCCTTCGATGGCTATTGTTTCGTTCCGAAGACACAACGACACATTGCCGCGGGCATGTGATCGAGGAGATAGCATACTGAGGTGGCAGCACAGATATCAGGCCTTCACTGGGTTCTTGCTGCGGAGAGCGCAGGAGCTTCTGGGCACAAGGCAACGGGTTGGGAGATGACTTCTTGGAAACATGGGTTGGCTCGCTTGTCTCTTGATCTTGTCTGGGGTGCCGGCTGCTCCTGGGGCCAGCTTTGTCACCTTCGCTACGCCTTCTCGATTGAAAGCTGAGTCTCTGATGAGCCAAACCTGGGAGAAGTGTTTCCTTTGAACGTTCTTTTGCATGTTCTCAGAAGATCTCAGAAGACAGATTGTCCGAGGCAGCAGCACAGTCACAGTCCTGTGACCAAGGTATCTGCACCTGCTGAGGCAGCTTACCCAGAGTTCATGGAGTGACACGCACAAAGTCAAACAGAGCGAACATAGCGGACTTTGTGGGTGTTCGGGCCTCGCGATCGGGGATGCTTTCCTCCCACAGGAAGCCCTGGTCCAGATGGACTGATCGACTTAAAACCTAACGACCGCACACCGATGGGGGGGGAATAACGTAACATCGCAAAGCCAAGTACAGAATATCAAATACGATGACACAATAGATGCTACTTGTTATGTATCCTGCATGCGGTGTATGTGTGTGTAGCCATTGGGAGGCATGCAACACAGGGCATTGCCTGTTTGAGCTCGCGTCGGTCAAGTACGTATTTGTACCTGGATGCAGCTTTCAAGCACCTCACAAAGACCGAGCTCGGACCGAGCCCCGAGCTTGAGCACCAGCACTGTGGAAGAGTCTTCCGGTTCACATCTCATCTCGATCTGCCATCACAGGTGGAGGCTCACGGGTTGGCCAGAAGCTTTGCGAGGCTCGTTTTCACAACGCTGCCACACTTGCCCCAGAGCCTGTCTAGATCGCCACACAGGATATGAGCGCTCGTTGGTCGTCAGTCGGGCTCCCTGCGGCAAGTGCTGCAAATTCAGCACTTGTCTCTGACACCTGCGATCACGACCAGGCCTTCTCGGGGTCCCATGCACCAAGACCCTCATGCGAACCCACGACATGCAAGTGCCTGGGCATCACTGACTGATCTGACTGCAAGTGCAAAAACAAGTGTACACTTGTGCCTCGCAAGACATTCAGCAAGCCTAAGGTGCTGACTCGCCTGGGGTCGACTGAGCAATGTCGATGTGGAAGAACAGTGACAGGGTTGAGCAGGTGCCTGTAAACACCAACACGAAGCCGAGCGGGGCTAAACTGCTCGTCGTGACTTTCTGTGTGACGAGCTGGAACGACCCCAGGCAAACCGAGCATGGCACCACAGCGGGTGATCTCCATTTGGCGCTGGCAGCCCATGGCCGGCTACTTGTGCAGGCCAGAGGAAATTGGGGGAGCTGTTCCAAGTTCAAAAGATAACGCCGCTCAGTGCCGGAAGCTTCAGTCTGCCGAAGCCTAGCAGGCTTTTAGAAGTTTTAAAAAAGTTTATCTAATCGCGGATAGGTTGAAGCTGGCAGTTACTATGCCCATAGTTGCGACCTTTCGGCGACTGGCTGACTAGCTCCCGGCAGCGACTGAGAACCGACCTTAGTGGCAAGTCATACCGTACTGAAAGTAACTACACAAGAGCACGTGTGCACGTGGAACATGGCCGAACTGCATCGGTCTGGCTACGGACCCCTGCAGGGGAATCACATCATTCGTCCTTCGTGTCGTGTTACACCATTCAGTGCGTCTGGTGTAATGGGGGCACTACCTTCACCCCCCCATCTTTGTGCATCAACTTTGCATCATCTCACCTCGTTTTTCTATGACTGCTGTTTTTCTGCATTCCTGTAATGCGTCTATGTTAACGTCATTGGCTGGCAAGCTGTGCGGAGCAACCATACCGGGGTGCTGCAAAAAATGTCTGAGGTCAGTTCTTTGAACATCAGGGTTGCCAGGTCACTGACACTGCCGTTGCTTGCCAATAAGTTCTTCAGCAAAATGCAGACAGAGCTCGCCAGAAGTTTGCAGATGAAGACTTGCATCTTCATCTTGCAAAGATGCATGTGGCCGAACAACCGCACTGTCTGTGAAGGAAGGCTTTTCCATTTCAGGTTGTGCCTGGACAAGCTCCGCAGTCCCCAAACGAATGTTTGTCACTGTGTGCCAGGTCATGGCTGGCCCCTTCCCCAAAACTTTGGCAAGTTCTAATTGTACTCAATCTTTTTTGTGCCTCACTACCAGCTACACTGCCTGGTTGAAGAGCATGTTTGAAGAGGATTGCTGCGGGGTGCCACGTGGATTGCGGTCACACTTGGCGTCCGACAAGCTTGCATGTTGGTTCCACCGTCGCATCTTCAACTTTGGTGGAGCCCACCTTTTCTGGTCCGCCTATGTCCGCCTGTCGTTTTGGAAGCTAGTGAGATTGATGAACTACTGGGTTGCCGCCTGTCTGTGCACGACTGACACGTAGACTGCCATGCTGCCGAGGAAGATTGGAAGTACAAGTACGAAAGCAGCATCGGTCCCACAGGGAGCCGTGCAAACACAGTTTTGGCTGTTGCAACGCAGGTGTATCGAAAAAGGATGTGCCCTGTCACATTCGAGCCCTCTCCCAGAAATGTTTGCGTCTAGGTTTTCATTGTAAAGGTCGTGCCAAGGGCTTCCAACAAGAAAACACTTGATACCACAATGTTCAATAGACAGTTTTGCAAGAGGCACGACTTTTGACTGTCCGGTCGATGCGTTCCTCTGAATCAGCATTCGGTCCGGGTGCGCATGCTCGCGCGTGTGCACAGAACCTTGTTGGGCCAATGGTCGAAGCAAATTGTATCAGATGTCTTGTGCAGGGAGCAGCTCTACCCACTGTGAAGGGCGGCCAACAAAGAGCCCAATCGTTCCCAATAGTACGGTGCTGTAAGCGTACCTGCAAAATGCGAGTGTGCCTGGGCTTGGCAGCTGAAGTCTGTTCTGCTTGCTGGTGATGGGGTGGTGGGTTGACGTGCTGTTGGCGTGCCGGTATGTTGGCATGTTGGCGCGCTGGTGTGCGCTCGTGCGTGCGCACGTGCGTGCGGGTGCGTGCTTGCACGTGCCTGCGACTGCGTGCGCGTGCATGCACGTGTGCGTGCACGTGTGCGTGCACGTGTGCGTGCACGTGTGCGTGCACGTGTGCGTGCACGTGTGCGTGCACGTGTGCGTGCACGTGTGCGTGCACGTGTGCGTGTGCATGCACGTGTGCTTGTGTTTGTGCCTGTGCGTGTGCGTGTGCGTGTGCGCACCTCTGTGTGCGCGCGCACATTTTGTCAGGAACCTGCTTAGGTAGACAGTTGCATTAAGGAGGCGGACTCTTCGGACAAACAGTGTTGCAGAAGCCCAGTCTGTGTCTGTGTGTGTATGTGTGTGTGTGTGTGTGTGTGTCCTTTGCTGGGCTCTTGGCTTCCCCAGCTAAGCAAAGCGATGCGCTTCGCGCCGACGCAGATGTAGGCTAGCCTTCCGGGTCGCATCGTTCAAAGCAGCTTTCACACATGTTACGACCGGCTGCCGACAAAATTGCCAACACCGTCACTCAATGCCTTAACTTCTGCTGCAGACGTGTAGCAGCGTTCGTGTCTGAGCCACGAGGGCTGCAAAGTGCGGTCGTGCATGCAATGATAATTATTCAATGTATTCACCTGTGTCAGAATCAGCTCGCGACAGAGCCTAGTCCAGTTCTGTTCATTCTGTTCTTTGTCCACCGAGCCGCTGGAACTGTACAGCTTCATCCTACTACGACTGCGCTCTGCGCAAAACTCACTACCAGTCTGAACGAAGGAAAAGCAGAGCCACCCGAAGTCTACGAATCTACGAATCAAAAGGTTGCGGCGGCTTTCGAAGGACAGCGGAAGGGATCTCTAATCCTCTAATCTTTGATCTTCCGAACGGAGGCTTCCTTGAGCTCTTTGGCAGCACGGGTTCGGTTCACCTCCACAGGAGGCGCGGGCAGACTGCAACCTTATAAAATGGCCCTTGCGCCTCTTTGTCCCAGTCGGGATTCTGAGGGTCGAGGTCCCGTCCTTCTTCGAAAGCCGCCATGGCCTGGACTCCACCACCATACAACGTTTTTCAACATGGCGCGAATGGCTTATGCGCCAAGTGGCATCATCCCAGCGGCGCAAACCACGCAATGCCTGGGACATGGAATTGAAAACTTTATCTCTCGTAGGAATCCCCTATAGCGCTCTGGCAGCATCTGAGTGATTCTGAGTCGGTACGCCTGGCCCTTCCGATAGTGAAGCTTGGGCCTGGCCGACATTCGATTGACTGTAAGTGACGAGCTGGTCACTGACTCAATATCACTCAAAACCACTGGGCTCTCCGCCAGGAAGGCTCAATCTCCATCGCAAGGTTGACATCATCCTGGCTTTAGCAGGGAGGAACCGTTGCAAAAACGTTGCCGAGCACGACGAGACAGAAGGTCCAGAAGGTCTGTCATGAATCTAACACTGGAACTTTAGCAGGCAGGGGATGGTGCACACAATGTTGGGGCGGTCCAGGGCAAGCTGGTACTTGAAGATCTTGCAGTACGCAGCACCTCAGTTCCAGGTCGCGCAACAGAACCACCAGATTACCATTGCGCTTCTACGGCCGCATGGCGGTTCGGGTGGGATGGCTGGATCAGCGTCTGCTGTGGAGTTTTAGGCTGGAACGTAAGCCTTGGGTCAGCGAGGCCGTCACTGTGTGCCGAGTGGCTATAGGGGCGGCAGGGGTGGGGGCAGAGGGCGGATAGGCAGCGTGTAGGCACGAAAAGCATTTCAAAAAAAATCATCCACAATCCTTCTCTGGCTGTCCGAGCTCGACACTGCGGTTTGACAACAACCTTCCCAAAGTTTTCAGAATCGCTGCAAGGAACGAGATGCAGTTACCGGACCTTTCATTTCGAGGTGTGTGCCGCAGCGCGCGGGTGTAGTAAACAATTGCATCACCTCGTGATCACAGACGCTTGAGGTCAAGAACGTGACACTTTTTTAAAAAATCACAAAATCAACAGAGCACTGGGGCAGCGACGGTAGATGCCCTCCTTAAAAGCAGCATCGGCCTTGTCCTTCTGCTCATCAGCAAAGTCCTCGGACAAAAAAGGCTCTCGGGAGGAGCAAAAAAGAAAGGAAGAAAAAACGTGGCGTTTTTGTGTCTGTGTGTGTGTGGCTCTGCTTTTTGGCGCATGGCTTCACTTGGACTTGGTGCGCGGCATCGGGTGTCCAGTCCGACCGATCAGGAGACGGCTCCCGCCTTGCGAGTTGGCTTCTTCTGAACATTCCCCAAAGCTCTCTAGCGCCCCCCACATGCCGTCACATGCCCCCAAATCACGCAGCGGCCTGCGCTGGCGGACCTTCAATGCACAGAAGGCAGTGTGTTCAGCTCCTCGGCTATACTTGCACCATCTTGCGCCTCGAACTCCTCCAGTGTGCCCTGTGGCTTGCTCAAGGCCTCTGCAAACACACACGCCGTGCCACGGACATTTCCCATGAGCTTATCAGACGCCAGAGGCCCCAGAACTTGCAATCGAGTGACACTTGTGAGTCGAATTATTGGGACGACGTGTGGAAGCTTGAGGGGGGGACCAAAGTGGAGGGGCAGAGCTGCGTCAGGGACCCCCAACCATGGTGTTTCCCAACACAGAAGGCTGCATGCAGACCCATGCGCACTTCCCCAAGATGAGGCCGCCAAGATTAGGAGGATGCGAGCTCTCAATTCGGTGGGTGGCCACCCGGCTGTGAAAAGTGGAAACCTCTCAAAGTAACCGCTTCTGGCTCATTCACATCGTTCTAAGAGGACTGAAGTCTGAAGCCATGCCTAGATATCCTAGATATTTCGCATGCCATGCACAGAGGAGCGCCTGCTCGTCCGAATGGATAAACGACTCCCACTCCCCATAGGACTCCGGGGCTTTTCTCAGAGTGACGTCCAAGCCTCAACTGACACCGACGCTACGTGATGCTATGCGGAATATCTGAAAGAGCGAGGAGACGACCTGAGACCATCTCAGTGCACTGCAGGGGACGGTTTCCATGGTGCCACGGATCCGATGACCCTCGACCTCATTGCGAAGGTATGTGAAAATACCAGCGCAGATGCTTTGGCTCTGTTGATCCAAACTGCTAAACTTAACAGACTTTTCGGGACTGCCCGTATCAGTGACTCTGTGCTTGGCCTCTCGGGTCACCGTTGTGAGCTCCACCTCCGTGTCGTCGGGCACAACAGCTCCTGTATGTGCACGCGGTTGCTAAAGCAACAAAGTATCCGTCAAGTAGTCGTCAAGTAATGACAGACTGTCATTCAGTATTGTCTACTTTTACATCTGATGCTCAAGCTCCTCCAAGCTCTCCCAGCATGATGGGGGTAGACCTCGGCTCTCTTCAAGCAATTAAAGCCGAGTAGAAGCAAAGTGGAGATGGAAGCAAGAACTGCACCTGGGCCCACCCACTCGTCCCCACGAATGAACAGCTTGAAGAAGCGCTCTGACACATCAACTCCAAAGAGCCTGGGAGAAAGCTCCGAGACTCCTTCCAAAAGTGACATGGCGCGCTGTGCTGCCTGAAATACGGCACTTTCTCCAGCGCTTCGTCCAGTTTCTTCCTCATTCTCAGCAGGGCAGATACTCTCCAAGCTTTACAAAGATCCCAGGGCTGCGCTGGTCGAGAATGATGCGGAAATACAGGTGTTGAGCACTTTGGCCCTGCCTCGGTGTATCACAGCATCACATAGCATCACAGCTCCGCAGACTTGAAGCTCACAGATGCGCACTGCAACTCGTGGCACAGCCAACTCCTGGAAGTGACAAAGGGGTCCTGCATGTCAATGTCTCGTCCACCATCACACCGAAAACTTGAAGCGGCGGGCAAAAAGTCAGAAAAGGCTCCTGAACGTCTGGTCGTCGCCCAGGCTTAAGCGTCGTCCATGCAGACTCTTCGTCTGACGATCATGCGAGTCGCCACGAGTCGTCACGAGGCGTCATTGCACTGTGCAGGTGTGCGGGCGGAGTCGGAGTCGAGCTTCAGACCTTCGTGCTCTTTCATCTGCTGCGGCGTCCAAGCAAAGGACCTCTGTACGAGGCAAATGGAACCCAAAAAGGGACACAAAAAGAGAAAAAGAGAGAGAGAGAGAGAGTGAGAGATTGAGAGATTGATGGCAGAAAGAGCGGCGAGGGCGGGCCTCCGGTTGAACATCTCAGAGCGATCTTTGAAAATTTGCTTGTCCTTTGACAGAGATGGGGCTCTCCAAACTGCGCCAAGCTGCGCCAGGCTGCAACCGACGAAAGACTGGGCATTGAACCGTCCAGGGTCTACCGGGACTCTTCTTGGCCTCGGCGCGAGTCTTTGGATATCGCATGGTAACATCTTTGCGCGGACTGGCAACGGACTAACTCATTCCATCACACGTCCAACCCCACCCAACACTACCGCCGATACGCAGACAGAGAGCCTGACAAGTTCAACGACCAAGTGTCTTCGATGCCGCTGACGAACATCCTCGATCGGAACTACCAGATCTGTGCAGAACATGAGGGGCGTGCGGATCCGCGACGAGTTCACTGAGGCCACTGCCCGCTCCACTGCAAACCAGCATCTTCCCGGCTCCACCTGCCAAAAACAAAAACTCGTGTATTGTCCTAGCGAAAAGCCAAGTGATGCAAGGCCTCGTTCAAGAATCTGCCACTCAAAGGCCCTAGGACCTGCTGGCGACCACTCAGACACGAGACTTTCACAAGGCAGGTGACTCGGGGCGACCTCACTTTTGCGTGGTCCGGCCAGACATCGCACCACCAACTCGGAGGGGGACACCCGCACCTGGAGCTCGCAGCCACGGTGGACAGATTTGGGGCGCATTAACCCTCCGAACGTAAACAGCCCCAAGACAAACAAGAAGCAGCCCTAAAGAAAACATCACCCGTGCCCCCACCCCCTGCCAGAAAATCAGATCTGGAGGGTGCTTCCCCAGTCTGGGCTGTCCTCCTGTGTCGTGTGCGCTGCCTCACTGCGCCTCTTCGATCGCCATCATGCTCGGATATGCTCGGCCTCGCTCCCGTTTTGCTTCTTTCCTCCTTCTCCGTCGCCCTTGCTGTGCACTGTCCTGCCGTCGTCTTGATTTTCCTCGCTGCCCCCAGTGTGCTAGTTTGCGGCGTTGCCCCCTGTGGCCATGGGCAAGCCGCTAGCGAGCTAGTGTGTTCATCAGGCGCCCTCCCCCTAAGTCTGCTGGCAGTTTGAGCTTACGAGTGAACAGATAAGGCGATCAAGGGTGATAACATTTCGCGGCGACGACAAATTCAACTGATTCGCCACGCCCTCTGTGCAACAGTTGCTACATTTCGGGCCTTGCACTTGTGGGGGTGGAGACGGTTGCATGAGGATCAGCTATCAGTTGCCTACGCGATGAAACGGTAAGGTGAAGTAAGGAGTTCCGTCGCATAATCCCTTTGCGTATGTCTTGGCGAACCCTCCTCTTGCTCCTCTTGCGCCTTGTTTTGGCGAGGCTTAACTACGAAGATCAAACGTCTTCCTAGTTTATCAATTAGATGGTAGGGACTTGGTGGTGTGTTCACTCTCGCTTGCGTTCTATTAAAAACAAAACAAAGGTCTCATTGGCGCGCCTCGAAGTCTGCATCCGTAAGGCCTCCAATCTTTCAGCTCCAAGATGCCCAAAGGCCAAGCATTTGTTCATTCTCAATTTTATCATCAAAAGCTTCTGTGACCTTCTGTGAAAGCTCTCCGTTCTGGGCCTTGCCAGCCATCTCCGACCCAGCCGTCACCCAAGGTCCAGTACAGCTGCACGGTGCTCACGTAGTGCCGCCACCGTAGAGCCTCGAGGAAGCGAGCACAAAACGCACAGTTTTTGAACTGCAGAGACCGAACGATGCATGATATCATGGAATCAACTCAGCCCACTCCCTCGTGCACTTTTGACTCCTGCTGGTGGCATGAGCATGATGACATGCTGAAAACGGGCTTTGGACACAAGTCTCAGCCCAAAGCTCCTACGCTTTGCGTGCTGTGCTGCGAAGTCTTGGATGTCTGCAAGCTGGAAAGTGCAGTGTGAAACCAGACTGCGGCCGTTCAAAGGCGCGAGGCGTTAACGGAAATGTCATCGGCATCGGGCTGTGGTGCCGTCAGGCGCCGAAAAGCGCCACCAAGCGTGGCGGCAGCGGCGGCAGGTGCTACGGCGCCGCCTTGTCGGTATGCCCAGTATGTCCGCAAAATGCACAAGCACACAGGCAGCCGACCATGCACTGATCATGTGTCTTTGCACTAAGACGGCCACTGCATCAGCGGGGCCAGCATCACTTTCCTGCTTGCCAACCTCCTCCTGAATCTTTGGTGGGCAGGATTTCCTTCTCGAGATTGGGGTGACTACGAAAAGGCGACCTCAGACCATCCCAGGGCTTGGGGTTGGAGTGGCTCATCTTTCCTAGGAACCTCCAACTGGCGTCAGCCACAAAAATGCAGAGTTTGCTGAAGTTGAAACTGCCCTTCGAGTGCAGCATACTGTAAATCACAGAGGCCAATGTGCTATGAATCTGCGACTCGTCTCGCTGATTCGGTCCTCAATCAAGGTCTTCATCTTGGCCCGGAGCCTGTGAGAAATCAGAAATCGCGTGCGACTCTATGCCTGAAGCAACCTAAGCAACCTGTAACCCGCAGATTTGAAACTTCTAGTTCACGATCAGCTGCCTCCTGCCTCCTGCCGCATGCGCTCTCACACCTCACCTGTTCCCTGCAAAGGTCCCTCAGGGTTGCAAAGTAGCGTCTTTAGAGTCTTTAGGAGCCCTTTGCAACCATAAAGCAACGGCTTTTCAAGGGCTCGGGATTTCCCTCTGACTAGTTTTGACTAGATCTGATCTTCAGACTGTTTTTGAGGGTATGTGCTGAGTCTGCCCAAGCTCTGACAAGAAACTCTCCAAACACTTCAGGCTTGTCTTCCCTGAGCTCGTTGATCTCCTAGGCACAGCCGAGCACAGCCAGGAACTGCAAGTAAGGGTCCCACTCGATGCGCTCGCTTCACTCGATGCACAAGACGAGACGTTAGAAACATACTAGCTTCTCAAGAGAAAGTGCGTCGAAGTGACCCGGCCGAGCTCGTCCAAGTCGATGCCGGCATCCTTGGCCTCCTGGACCCCCTCCACCTCCTCCTGAAGAAATCAACCAACTCGGGAGCACAGAATGTGCACTGTGCACCGAGGAGAGGCACTTTAAAAAAAAAAAAGAGAGAACGCTCTCCCGAAAGCTTTCTCCACGCTTTCCCAACGGGCCTTCTCCTCCTTTGGCACAAGCCAAAGCCCATCCGAGACCTTCACCGGCTCGCTGGGCAGTTCAGGGCCACTGGTGTCCCGCTGGCGATCGGCCTCAGAGAAGATACCGCCCTTCGCATCCTTCGCATCCTTCGAGAGGAAGCCTGCCAACTTTTTGTCCGCTTTCTTCTTTTCTTTCGCCAAGGCCTGGTTAACCCTCTGAAGCTCCAGCTGCACGTTCTTGTCTTCGGGAACGTATTCCAGAGCCTTCTTCAAGTCCTTCACTGCTTCCTCCAGCTTGTCAAAGCCATCTTTCAGGGCCATAGCACGCCGATACAATGCCTTCGCTTTCTTCTCCGGAGGCAGAATGTTCTCTTTGGGATCAGGAGGGTCCTTGTCCCCTTGGAGAGCGCGCGTTGCTGTGTTGACAGCGTGCTGCCATTGCTTTGATTTTAAGAAGCACAGTGACAAATTCAGGTAGGCAGCAGCCCGCAAATGCCGGACTAGGTCACGACCCTCGTCTGTCCACTGCACATCGGGTTCGTTTTCAAGGGCCCGAGATTGCATTATCAACTCGGAATACCGAGCGATGGCCTCCTCAATCTTTCCTTCTTGGACAAACTTGTTTCCAGCATCGCGGTTGTCTGAACAAAGTCTGTAAATTGGATCTTTCTCAACCGGGTGCGGTCCTCCCTTGAAGTCGGCCGCATCCAAATTGCCATCTACACTGAGCGGTGTCAGCTGAAAGCCAATCTGGTATCCGCCATTGGCCCCCGTCATTCCGTCGCGGAATCCATTCAAGCTTGAATCAAGCCCTATACAGCACGCTGGGAGAAAGCTGCGGAATAGAGGGTCGCTTGCACATACTTGAACATGGCATCCCTGCCTAGAACTTGTCAGAACGACCCGATGGGTTTTGTGATCCCCCTGCTCTTGCCTGAAAGCTCCCGAACAGCGGCTGCATTGGCACATCCCGAAGGCGGAACACGGGCAACCTGGGAGGTGGGAGGTCGAGAGCGGCTGCTCTGCCCGACTGTCATCGCTTCATCTGGGTGCCAAGCGGTAGGTCGTCATTGCCCTGACATGAACGGGCAATACCGGTGCCATCTCGCCGCATTCCAACCACAGAAAACCTGCCTCTGTCGCAATCGCAAGCGCTTCATGGGCTTCAGAGGGAAGCTCGGGTCCTTGCTGCTTTGCTGCTTTGCTGCGGAGACTGGTACCGAAGCTTACCGATTCTCTGACTCTGAGCTTGTGGCCCCCGGGGTAGCCAGCCATTGCGCATTGGGCGGACAAGAGTTGAGAATCAAGATCAGAAAGCTAAAGCTTCTAAGACTCTATCAGCTCGGCAGATGTTTGGCATTACAGCTACAGTCTGATCACAAGACCAATGAAGAGCCAAAGCCTTCCCACAGGCGTGGCTTCATGGGGCCGGCAGTGCATGCCTGCGTGCTGATGCAAAGGCGCTGTAACTCTATTTCAATCTGCATTCCTTGTTTTGAGGCGGCGTGTCCATCTTTCCCACACCCAAGGGAGGCCCCACACACGATCGTGCGTTAGCGAAAGCATCTGGTGCATTTCGCAGTAACGTTTAACAGATATCTGCAAGGATAAGGAGAGCGCCTCCTGAAAATCCGCAGCTGGGCCGGTGTACTCCAGAAGGTGGGTTGCGAGCTGAATTTGACCCACCCTCAGCAACTGTCCCGTCTGGCTGAGGCCTTTCACAACGTCGTACTCACAACCTTCGCAGTTTACGTGGAGCAACTCCACGAAGCCAGTGCGATCTTCTGCCAACACCTCTGGTATTGCCTCGGCAGCTGAGCGAATCAGCACGGTTTCAGTGCCTTCTGGGTCTCCGAGGTCTCCCGTCTCGGCTGAATCTAAGTCTTCAAGATCGTCCGAATCGGCTGCATCAGTTAGGTTCACTAGGTTCACTACGCGGGAAGCCGTCCCACTCAGACGCAGATGCGCCCGGCGGGTCTTGGCACCCAACCCATAGTTGTGAAGAGTGAATCCCGGCGTTCCTGCTAATGAGTCCCTCAGCATGTGGAAGTAAGTAGGCGAAGGCTCAAAAAGATGCATGTGCAGTCCATGGCGGCGCTGGAACACCAAACCATCGTCTGCCGAGCGATGTGCACCGATGTAGAGGGCCGTGCCGTTACGTTGCAGGGGAGGGAAGAAGGGTGAGCTCAGGCGAAAAGAGGCCAAACGGGTGAAGTCCAACACGCTTGAGCCTTCGACATGACGGTCCCTGGCTGCATAACTTGCCCAGAAGTGGCAGTCTTCCGACACGTTGTACCTGTAACCAGGAATCCGGTCGTTGTGCAGCGAGCCGAGCAGGGGCACCCGGCAGTCCATGAGCTCGACACTCTGGCCATTACGTTCGAGAAGCAGCTCCGCACAAGGCCTGAGCTGCTCCTCAGCAGCTCCCAGATCTAGCTGAGAAAGTTCAGAAAGTTGAGAAAGCTGAGAAAGCACCTCTGAGGCTCCTGAGGCTCTCCAAAGCAAAGTACCGATGCAGACGGAGCACGCGCACATCCCAGCTTTCATCTCGCATTCGCAAGCATTGCAAGCGCGGCAAGCACCGCAAGCACCGCAAACCCAGAGCACTTGCCTTGTGAGCCCATGGCACTGTTCGGACAACTTCTCTTGATAGTTCTGAGCCAAGGTGCCTACAAAACTCACATCCACCCGCGGATACTGAGCTCGGATTCGAAAATACTTCTCTCAATGCTTCTCACATTTTCACATGTCTCACTTTTTCTTCACGGTGTTCGCCACGGGCCTCCCCTGGAGACCTGGCAACTTCTCCACTGTGAAAGTTCATAGTCGCAAGGATTCACGGGCATTATCGAGCACTGCAGCTTTGCATCATGCATGACCGTCAGGGCTGACAAAGTCGCTCAACTTACTGTCAACTTCCCTATGCTGCAGAGGCCTTTTCTCCGGAAAATCACCAGTGCTTCAGTCTATAAAGCTGTCTAGGGCCCCATGGCGCAGGCAGCAGCGAGATACAGCGAGGATGGTCGCGGGCCGCATGCGGCTCGGCATACTAAAACACGTCTTCGACGGCGGACCGAACTCTTCGGGAGAATGATTGGGCATCGCAATGGCCGTTGCTACCAGTGTCAGGCATAGGAGGGCACACATGACATCTTGCGCCGGTTTGGTCAAGAGATCACACAGCGACACTTGGCATCATGCTGCCTTGCTGTCTGCAGTGCCTCTGAGGCAGAGGGTCGGCCTGCCTCCCGCTGCAGAAGATCCGCCACAAAGGCCTTGAGCCAGGGCTTGTGATAACGCCAAGTGGGCGACGTGAGCTCGACAGGCTTGCAGACCGCCTCCTCTATCTGGGTCTCTGGGATTTTGTGAAACAATGGAGAGCCGATGGCCACATCGTACACAACCAGGCCAGTGCTCCAAACATCGCACAAGGCAGTGTAGGAGCGCTCGTAGACTTCTGGAGCCATGTACTTCAAGGAGCCGCATTTCTCCGTCAGGGGCTCGGAGTCAGACGGCTTCCACTCGGCTGCCAGGCCAAAGTCCGAGAGCTTCAGCTTGGGGTACAAGCTTGCTTTCTCGAGCATCCAATTCCCGGGCTTTACATCCCGGTGAACGACGAAAGACGCGTGCAGGTAGTCGATCGCCGAGAACATCTGCGACGCCAAGGAGGCGATCTGCCCACTGCTGGGTTGGTCGTAGAACCTCTTGCCTTCGAAGTCTTCCTCGTACCGCTCCTCGATCCTCAAAGGATCTCAAAGGAGTACAGAAAGCGCAGTACACTTCAACCAACTCTTGCCAGTCATATAAACGGGAAGAAAGACTTGAACAAGAGCTACCCTATTGCTCCTCTCGAGCCAAGACACCAGTGCTCGAGATCGCCACCGGTGCAAAGGCCCAAGATCAGATGCCTCTCGCCCCCATTCTCCAAGACCCGGTAAAGCTCAAGGATGTTTGGATGCGTCAGTGATGCCATGAGCAGCTCGGGATCGCTTTGCTCATTAAGCCGCACCGTTTTGGCAGCGAAACGTTGCCTACTTGTGCGGCAAGAAACTGAGTTCACAACGCCAAATGTCCCACTTCCTAAAGGCTCCACCATCGTAAACTCATCCCAGATGTTGCTTGAGGCAGTCATTGAGTGCGCAAGGCCTGACGCGCGGCCCTGGACCGACTGTTTATGAGCACTAGCCTCGGGCGGATTAGGCTCCATGGCTTCAACATTCTCATCGAGGCTGTAAGCAACAGCTGCAGAGATGTGTGTTCAACACTTGTGGACAGAACGAATAGGAAGCCAATTAACCAAAGACATAGCATCTAGACGACAGGGGTCTGATACGCTGCCCTTGGTGTAGACCTAGATGCAAAACACCAGGACGCCATTTAGGCCCTGGACATTGTGGTGTTTGAAACGGCTACACATCTTAGAATCTTGGATGATTGCCCGCGCCCTAAGTTGGGCTTGCCCCTTGTCAAGTGGGGGGAACAAGCCGAAACAAGGTGCAGGAGGACAAGCGAAAAACTTGTGGAGACCGGAGTGAGTGAGTGTAGGTTTCAGCCTGGCCCCCAGACCTGCCCGCTGCCTACGTACATTGATCCAGATGGATTTGGAATCATTTCTTGGGCGATGAAGGGCACTTAACATTTAACGACCGTGGCCGACACAGGCGGCATCCGCCTTGTTGCCATCATTGTCCATGAGTCCGTGAGAATCTGTTGACAACACGTACTGCGATGTATTCTCTGTGAGCAGTGGCCGCAGCACCCGCTACCGTGTCGACTTGGACGACGCTGTAACACGCTGCAAGCCAACACTAGCGCATGATACTGTTCTGTGAAACATAGCTGCCACGATCGCGCAACCACGATTCTCAGAACTGCTGAAATTTATTGAAGTAGTTCGGCGTGAGCATTTCCAAAAGCGTAGATAACTGCAACAGCAACGATACTTGCTGAGAGCCATGTACTAGCTCAAACCCATGTCAAAGCTGCCAGCAAACTTGCACATCGCTGGGCACCACACCGGCAAACTGAAAGTGGATGTGATCCGCCCACCATTGGTCTGCGTGCTTGGCCAAGCCCTCCCAGGTAGCCTTCATCTTCTACAGACTGAGCAGAGATTGAGACCACACCAATTCCGCAACAGTCTATTGAAGCCTTTTGCAAGCACGGAGAGTCCGAGTGCGGTCCGCCATAGTGACTACATCCCAAGGACAGCACGCACCCGGAGGTCTGGCTGTCTTCTGGTTTGGAGCTTGCCTGCTCGATGGTCGTGTGTGCCAACACTTTCGTGCAGGATGATTGGCACCATGGCAAAAATAACAAGAACAGAGCAACCGCAGGCCTGCGAAGCGCCTTCTTTTGACATGAACACAGCCTCGGCTTCCAGTCAAAATTCAGCTAGTTTCATGCCCCGGCGGCGGGCAGGCGGGTGACTGGGTGGGTGCGTGGCTGGGACATTCTTGCTTCCAACAGAATCAGAGAAAAGTTCGAGTTGAACTCGCTCTGTGCCTCATGCCCAGAGGCTAACTCGAGCGGCAGTGGCGCACTAGCCATGGACCAGTAGCAGAGACGACTGCTCGACCGATTAAGCTTAAGTTTGGATGACAAGGTTTCTTGGAGGACCGAAGACAAACAAAAAAATGCGCTGAATCGACGTTTACCGTGAGGCAGTTGATTCAGCGATGTTCGATGTTCGGGAAAGAAGCATATCTTAACAGCTTCACCCTGTGGACCGACTGGCCAAAGTTTCCACTTGGCTTCATTCAATGTATTCATCGCTGCGTGGAGCGCGGTGCTTCCATGTGTGCTGCGGCTCGGAACGTCAGACCTACCGCTGAACTCACAGCTCCTGCATCCGTGCCGCGGACAGCGAATCTGGCGCCCTCGACGTCTCCCGCTTTCTGGAACATGCCGTGGGCCTGCCATGCTGACATGAGAGCAGGAACATTGCTTGATCTGTCACCAGCCGCACCTCGCTCAGCACATCTGGAGCTGAGGCATCCCCAGCTTTCATTAACGCCTGTCAAAGCTTCTTCCAGCGTAACCACTGATGATCATTGATCGGCCCACGCATTTTGGGATGGCTGTCTTGTGCTATCTTGCTCCCGCTGGCGGAACATGGGAGCCCACTCCGCGGGCACAAGGTTGCAAAGCTGGCGCAGTGCTTCAAATTGCGGTTGTCTCGCAAGCGCACGCCTCACAACAACTGCGAGCTGCACCAAACTGTACACACATTCGACTGCAGCCGGCGTTGCTGAGGAACTGAAAAGCCAGAAATGCTTCAGCATGCCTCAAAAACTGCCATGGGCACTTCACAGGAAAAAAAGCGCCCACGGTTCGTGTTCACATGCCTTTGGCATGCCAACAGTTCCTGCATGTTCCTACAGAACTACGGGGAAAGCTCGACCTCATTTGCTGCGTGCGGGCTGCCATCTAAGTTCAGCGTGTTCTGCAGCGTGTGCTTGAAGGCGGGCTCGAACTCTTCGAGCTGCTCGAACTTTGGACTTGCCTCCAAGTTGAGGTCTATGTTATGGGCATTTAAAGACACTCCAACTTAGCATCCCGCACGTGAAGCGTACATGTTGAGCAGCGTGTGTTTGGAACCGCGATCGTATGAACCGTGCCTGCTGACTGAGGAAGATCCCAAAGAGAATCATAGAAATGTTCAAAAGCCGCGCCGGCATCCCATCCTGGAGCGTGTCCATCATGAATGTGGTCAGGAGCTGCCCCAACAAGACCATGCTCAAAGTAGCGACCTTGGCGTGTGTCGTGTACCGTTTCACCATGTACTTGAAGGGCAAGCCGAAGACAACGCAAGCGAGCCTGGATTCTAGGGGCGCAAAAGCCGGCTTCAAGCTGCTATTCCTAAGCCCGCCCATCTCCCCCATTTCCCCCATCTCCCCCACCCACCCCCCGTGTTTTTCTTGACGATCCCACCCCTTCTTCCTCTTCCTTACCCTCCGCCCTCAAACAGCTCGCAACCCCATCGGCACGCACCCGAAAGCGCACACCGCAGGCAGCGAGTCCAAATCTCGGGTCTGGTTCCTCTCCCCTTTCTCCCTCCTTGATCCCTCTTCTTCCTCCATCTGACCTTCTTGGTCTTGTTGATCATTGTTGATTTACACAGGGTGCGCGCCTTCACTTACGACATGCGGTTGCGGCGGCTTCACTAATTTAACTAATTCATACTCATTCGTGCGCTTTGCTTGTTGGCGCATCTTCGCTTACTGTACGGTTGTTCTGCAAGTTGGTGCGTCTTCGCTTGCTGTGCAGTTGTTCTGCTTCATGGTATGCCTTCGTCAAAAAAAGGCATTGTTTTGGTTCGTCTGGCACTTCGTCACTTACTGTGCGCGGTTGTTTTGCTTATCGGCGTGCCTGCACGTGCTACATGCGCTTGATTTTGGTTTTTTGTCTTCGCTTACTGCATGCGGTTGTTTCCGCGGAGAAGGGATGCGCTGGGCATTGTCCATGTATGCCGTCGTGGCCAAGGTCGGCGCCTCACTGTGAACAGCGAGACAGGGAAGCGTATCATGCTGTTCGAGAGTCATAATATGGGCATCGCCCCGAATAAAGCAAAGGCCTTTTCTTATGGCTCAACAGCCAATGCTTCGGGAAGGCAATGGCAGGACGGGAGGTGCGCAATGATACATGTGCACCCAATCCTGCCCGACCCAACAAGATTAAACAGCCACTAAGAACTCACAACAACTCAGTGTCGGACACGGCCTAGGCTGTGTGTTAGTGGTCGAAGACTGCGCACATAGAAGATGCCTTGAACGGCAATGAACATCCAGAGATGTGCATCGGCCAAGCGCGGCATCTTGAACGAGTCGCCAGAGAGAATGAAAACCAGCAGAAGGGGCATGTGAGCCATGGCACTAGCAAGGTGACACAAAGGCTCGCATGACCTTGCCGTCTTGGCGGGCACTGCTTGGTCCGCCAGCATACCTGCTTGCACGACCGCAGACACGCCAGCAACCAGAAGCGCTGTCACGGGTCCAGAGTACTTGTACAGGTCGCCCAATGCTTGCCAGCCACATGCTACAGCTGCCAGACCTACACCAAGAGCCAGCACCAACATCCTGGAGCTTTGTCTCCGAACGTTTTCAGAATCTGCCATGAGAGCTGCACTCAGGACAGCGAATAGCAAAAGAATCAGCTGCGCAAAGCCCAATCCAAGGAAGTCCTCCATCGCAGCCACAGCCAGGAAGAGAGGCAAGGAGAGAGCCCCGGACATGGCTGCAAGTTCCACATGCCCTGCCATCTCCAAGCTCCATGTCCGTGGAAGAAAAGGGTAGAGACAGAGAAAAGACAGCAAGGAACCCAGGGCCGAAACCCAGCAGCTAGCTGCAAGAGTACTTCCTTGTTGTGTCGCATGGAACTCGCTGAGTTGAACAGCGCAGACAAGCCTCAGGGTCACAGAGCCACCAACAGCCATCGCCCACACCACGTCTTTCACGAGTGGGCGCGGGCCCTGCGTCTGCTTCGACGCCTTGCGCTTCCTGACACTGATCGCGCCCTGCCGCCGTGCCCAGCACGTATCCACAGCGGCCATGAAGGATACAGCGATTGCAAGGCACTCAAGGCCGAACATGGCGATTGCAACTGACCAGAAATACTATCACTAAATCTTGGGCCTCCCAATCTTGCCCTCCAGAGCGCCAGGCAAAAGCTGCACAAGCACAAGCCACTCATGCTGGACAGGACGGCAGGACATAGCAGGACAAAGCCACACCGTCATCCGTCATCCACAAGCTCAGAAGTACTCTGGCCGAACCTGAGCCCGAGCAAGCTTCGCAGCTGCCACCTGCCGCTGAAGGTGCCAGGCGCAGCGCATTGCACCGCATTGCACCGCATTGCATGACGCGGCTGCATTCAAATGGCGACTGGACTCAGAAAACCAGAACGAATCTAAGGCACACGTCGTCTGTCGGAGATATCGGTCGCGAGTCTCTCCGCTTTCTGCGAATCCTCCAGAGCCTAGAGCGGGAGCACTATAACTTGGGTTCTCAAAAACAACAAACAAACAAACAAACAAAAACGGCGGCAGCCTGCGACAGGGATTCTGCAGCGCTGGGGGCCACAAGCACCGCCCAAGCCCGAGCTAGAAGGGCATCGACCTCGAAACTGTTTGCAAGCCTTCGAAAGCACTACCTATCAGTGCCAGGGAGCCGTTCGCGACAAAAAGTTGGTACTGGGAAGAGTGTGCCGTGCCTGCTGGTGCGCGCGATCCCAACCGACATGGCCCTGCATCATCAAGACTTTGTCGGCGAGCGCAGCTGCCTGTGAAGCCTCGAGAGCGTTGAAAGCATCACGTGGAGATGCAAAGCATTCTTGTAGGAAGCCAACCCAAGCTTCCAGTGAGCTGCGCTGGGCATTCGCCTGGCGATGCACATTTCTTACAAAATAACCCTCTGCAACCCGAAGGTAGATACTCCCTCCTGGATCCGACTTTCCATCCACTTTGCACTCTTGATACTCTTGAGACACAAGCACCCGAGTCCCCCCCCCCCAAAGCGCCAATTGTCTCAAAGGCCTCGACACTTAGCATCCCTCAGCAACACACGCGAACCTGTCGGCTCAAGAATTCTGAGAGTTGTTTACTCTTTTTGAGCCTCCGGGCCTTCGAGAAACAGTCTCTGGGCTCTTCTGTAAAAACCATCATCGGCCTGACGCTGATGGGCTCGAAGGCAGAGAGCTGCTGCAGCACTCAACAATGCATCTGCCTGGCAGGTGGTTCGGGCAGCACAAGCTGCACTAGCACAGGCTGCAAGTTGACAACTCCCGTAACAGCCATCCTTTCGACAGGGTGCGGCTTTGCCACCAGTCTGACGGCTCAGGTTCGTCTGAAACAAACTAAGACACTTTGAGCATCAAGAAACGAGGAACTCGATGGGACTTTTTCAGGAGTCGACTATGGGTGGAACCGAGTCGGAAACAACCAGCGAGTCTGAGTCTGCAAACGCTTCGGGTAGAAAAACGATTCAGGGGTGTTGTTTTTTGCTGCCGGTGCAGGGGTTTGTTGCGGGTGCGGGGTGCGCTTTTTGTGCTGCGGGTTTGGGGGCGCGTTGTTTTTTTGTTGTGGGTTGGGGGGGCGCGTTGAATCGTTTCTTGCTGTGGGTGCGGTGGGGGCGGGAGAGGTTTGGTGTTTTTTGATGCGAGTGCTGGGCTGGTTCTTGTGAAGGATGAATACTCCCAACTCCCTCCAAGTAGCAGCTAGAATCCGAGCCACCCGTCACGCAGCTGTTGATTCTTAGAGCGCCGTCGCACCCTCTAACAATTCGGCCCGTTCAAACGTGCAGAGAAGGGCCGAGTGTGCTCAGTAGGCGCAGGTGGGCAGCGCGCATATCCGCATGTCGCCTTCAGGTTTGGGGTTTGGGGTTTGGGCTTTGTAGGGGATATAGGGTTGAGGGTATCATGTCCTTGTTCTGAACGACTTTGTCTCGTAGGATCATGGCTTGGTTAGTACTGGCATTCGCGCAGCTCTTTGCCTTCGCGTTGTCTCTACAGTGGCAACGGGATATGCATCCCCACTCAGGAGCGATCCCGTTCCTGACATTGGTGAAACGATTTATGTGCCGCCGAACAGCTACAGATACTTCGATACATGTACACTTGTCCTAGAACGGTATGCCCCAAGCCAAAGATCTCTCTGACGGAAGATCGAAACCACGGTCGAACGAGTTGCTCCAAGCTAAGGCTCCCAAAGTGGAGCACATGTGCCAAGCTCGACAAAGCTGCGGAAACAAGTCCCGTGCCCGGGTCGGTTTTTGTTAAGTCTTCACCCATGGCCCATGATGCCCTAGGACGTCAGGAAACCTGTGACTTTCCTGCTATCTCAAGAAGCATAACTGGTCTAGGCGAGAGCGAGATTTTCGTCCAGCTTCACGGTCCCGGCACTCTCCGCGAAGTCTCGGGGGTGCAGGGGGCGTGTTGTTTTTTGCTGCGGGTGCGGATTCTACTTCCCCAGCCGGCCCTGCTGCCCCCCAAACCGCTAACAGCCCTAAATGCCCCAAACCCTAAACTGCCTAAATCTTGAAACGCCTCGACCCAAAACCCTAGACCCTAAAACATCCTAAAACCCTGAACCTTTTCAATTTTATCAAAATCAGCAAAGAATCCATTTAAAAAAGATTCGGCCTGGTTTTTCTGACTTCGCTCTTTCCTCAAGGCACTAAGGCTTCAGGATTCGGGGCCCTCGAGGTTTGGTGTCGCTCGGGTGCTCGCAGCCCACCCACCTGTCAGTCAGGGGTTTGGTTTGCTTCCCCCAGCTCGTCACACGGGGGGGTTGTATCTGATTCTGTTTTGTGCAAAAACTGTCGCTCATTGACGTCCTGATGGTGGAAAGCCTCTTGGCTTAGCGGGCAATGGTATCCAGGTGCCGTGAGAATAGGCGACCCTTCCCATGGCATAAACCTTGGGGGGTCCAAACTTGTACCATCCTCTATGCCCTTGCACAACATACATACAGCAGTTATGCAAGGAAACGCATGCACCCGCAGACATGTGCTCACGAAGTTGCAGCGCAGTGGTGCAAAGGAGGCACGCCACAGGGAGCGGTCGCTCCAATCTTGCCAGCCTCATTGAAGGAGTTGCCCTTGATTCGAAAAAGCGCTGCGGAGTCCTGTCTCATTGTTCTCAATCATCTTGCTGCCAGAAAGTCATCTCAAGAATGTGAGTTGATGCCGCACAGTCCTGCGCCAGAGTTGCAGCCTGGCCAGGTCCATGTGGTGAACGTCTACCAGAGTATTGGGCCAGTGTATCGGGGGGGAGGGGGGGGTGGGGGAGGAGTCGGAATTAGGAATTTGTTCCCAATAGGGTTTGGGGCGGAGGGGGGGGGACCCCCCCCCCTCCAAACACAAAAAAAGAAAATGTACCTACTTGTAACTATGCGTTCCTGCAGCGGTGATGTTGTGGCTCTGTGTTTTGGCTCCTTCCTGAACGTGAGTGAACTGCACGTGGGCTCCTTCTGGGCATCCGAGAGGCGGCCTAGAGGACGGGAGAACCCAGCATAACCCAGCCAGTACTCGCGGGAGGCCGAGAAATAGGAATAAAGAGGGGGGTGAAGGAAACACTGCCCTGCGCCAGGTTTTCATGACCGGCCCCCGTTTTGTTCCTAATTCGCGGTGCCGGGAAAGGCCCGTGGGCTTTGGATCCCTAGAGGCGGAGTCCTAGAGGGTCTGGGAGACTCCCGCATCGCCCCAAAAAGGAATAAAGAGGGGGGGGGGGGGTGGGGATGAAGGAAACGCTGCCCTGGGCGAAGTTTTATGATGGGGGGCCGGGGGGCCGCCATTTTATTCCTAGTTCACGGTGCCTTGCCCCGTGGGCTCCTTCTGAGAACCCCTATACAGAGTCCTAGAATCGGCGCCTTGGGGTTTTGAGTTTATGTGTTCGTGGCCTTAAACTTTGCATGGCGCGGCTTCCCATGATCCCACATGTCTGCCGAACTGGGCAAGGCACTCACCGCAACAGGACCAAACTCACACAGCACAAGAACCCAGAGATAGACTGGGGCAATACCAGAGTCCACAGCCCTCCCTGACTCCCAAAGCCCTCGCGTCCCTCGCGTCCCTCGCCTGCTGTGTGTCGCCCTGGCGAAGCTCAGCCTCTGCGGCCAGGCGCAGCGCGGAGCCTTCACCGAGCACCTTCACTTGACTTCCTCTGCTCCCCGTTTGGGAAACATGCTGCTAAGTGCTTCAAAGGCGCGCGAACCTCTCTGTGACGAAAACATCACAAAGTCTGGAACACGCAACTCTCACAAAACTCACAGAACAGCCTTGGGGAGGACAATTGGAACCACCAAACCAACTCAAACAACCTTCACTGTTACGAAAGCGAGGCGCGTCTCCAGTGGAGCGGGCAAGTGAAGCTGCCAGCTTCGCCGACTGAGCCTCACGCAACGTCAAGAACAGCGCTAAGAAATGGTAAGAATCTA
This sequence comes from Symbiodinium natans, assembly GCA_905221605.1. Lineage (NCBI taxonomy): Eukaryota > Dinophyceae > Suessiales > Symbiodiniaceae > Symbiodinium > Symbiodinium natans. Next base: position 382,853 of record CAJNDS010002204.1, on the reverse strand, counting down.
ATCACCCCAAGTTGCCCGACCAAGCTTCTAGGCAATGCTATGTCCTGTCTTCTGCAAAAGGTCACGTAGTGGCCCAGCGCATTTGGGATGTCACAAACTGTAGAAATCCTGGACTTTAGCTGATTGGCCGTGGCGGCCGCTGGAACTTCGCTCTGAGACTGCCACCGCTTCTGCCGCATGTTGGGCGCTGAGGCTCGCCAGAGTGAGGCAACGCAGCCCAGCTGCCTCCCACTTTGCAGATGCGGTGGCCATTCTAAGCCTTAGACATGTGCGAATAATCTCAAACTGGCAACAAACCGTTGGTTCTCTTGGCACGCGCCTGACCCTTGAGGTCCCCGATGCTCCTGCAGGCAGCTTCGAAACTCTGCATTCAACGCATCTAGGCCGGTTGAGTAAGTCTCTACACCTCAAGAACCAAGCACAGACATCACTTTCCAATGTTGTTGCTCACCGTGTACACGTGTTCATCTTCGGGCGTGGGTAAAGTCGAGCGATTGTCCGCGAGAAGGCCCCGAATACAACAAAGAGGGCAAACTCTGTGTGAGGACGTGGAGACGTTGTCGATAAGTAAGCATATTATTCCTACTAAAAGACCCATTTTATAAAAGAATGTGAGTGAAATGCACGCCTCTTGTCCCCCAGTCCTTTATCCGCCGAGACCGGAGGCCTGAAGCGTTTAGATCCAGGTCTAGGGAACCTTAGATAGGTTTAGACAGGTTGCCGACCCCCTAACCCCCTCCCAGCAGGCCGCCCCGTCGTGCAGGCGTGCCATCTGTCCTGTAGCAGCTGACAGCACGCTTGGCGGCCTGCGCAGCAGCGCCAGATGCTCCTGTCACCTTAGCGACGCGACAACACTGCATTGCATCGTGAGCTCCGCAACAAGTGGACATAAGTAGACCGATTGCAACCTCCAAAAAACCAAGGCGCAGGCAAGGTTTGCGTTCGCCGCTAACATAAAGGCAGCCCCCTGCTCTCATGGAGAGATCACGGCGAGGTCACGGCGACGCAATAGAGTCAATAGAGCATGGTGAGCAAGCAAAAGCCTCTGCCAGCGCTGGCTCTGGGGATCTCCTCGAAAGCCGGAACAGCCTGAGGCTCGAATAAGCCAATGTGCCCAACAGTGCCGACTCGCAAAATTGGATTTGAGGGCAACGCATGTCTTGAACCTGGCCAGTTCACAGTGCCAACAACAACATGTTGCATTGCACCCACTGCCTGATCACACAGTGTAGTGACTTCTCCCAAAGCATCACAAGTCGGGGAGTTGAAGTGATGGCGAAGATGCCGGTCCAGCTAAGATAAAACGGCGTGTGGAATTTGCCCCAAGCCCCTCTCTACTTTCTCTCCACTTTTTCACGATTGTCTGCTCAGGATGTCTTCAGGCTTCGGCGTCCAAGCTTGTAACCTCATCAACCTCTCTGTCCTTGCTCTAGACTCTGGACAAATGAACCGTTTGGCGCCGCTGGCGTCGATTCGCGCCACTGCAAATGCGCCCAAAGAATCACGGAGAAGGCAACTGACCATGCCTTGCCAACATCCGCTTCGATCAGGGCAAGGTCACCTTTGAAGCCGATCAAAAAGAATTCACACACAATAAACGAAACGATGCACAAGAGACCATGCCCAGACGGCGTCCGAAGGCCTTCTGCACTGAGCAGAGAGTAGCATGCGGCCAATGCCAACGCAGCCTCCTCAGACAAAGGCAAGCACAATGCATTTGCGCACAGAGTTGTAGCACCGTGCCTCCGGCGTACCCTCAGGAAATGCGGCCTGCCGTACACCCCGCACTAAACCCAGAGCACCGGCTCACAGGTATTTCCGGCCTCGCATGCCAAGGCCATGGCACCCATGGAATCACCTGGAAAAAAAAGCCGCTTGCGTGCCCATGCATGCGCGCCAGGGCTTGCGACTATTCTTTGAGTGAGTTCAAAGTGCAGAACCCCAAGCTCGATGGACATCCATCAACACGATGCGCGCGACAGCCTGCCACAAGTTTGGTGGACGCTGTGTATTGATTCGAGGTTCTGAGAATGATGCACGGATGTGACAGAAGCACTGACACATTTTGCACAAAAGTCCATCTTGGCACCGCTTTGATCCGCTGATTTGCTTGCGTATTGGTAAAGCTCAATGGATGCTAATTTGGACTCTCTCACTAATGGAGTGCTATCTGTTCTGAAGGCTGACGTTCGACGACAAGAGGGCATTTCTTCGAGGCCTGCGGCACCGCCGCACTGCTGTAACGGTGAGGGCAAGCAGAACGATGCTTGCAACGACACACGCAAGGATCCACACCACATTGTTGTTGCTGTGGCCATTGTCTAAAGAATCCTCGCTACAAGATTGTCTGAGGAAAGTGTTTGCCTGCTGTCGGATGGTCGTCCGGGCTGCCATAACACTCTCTTGGTCATCTGGTCGTGACGGCCAAGTCCATGCATGGTGCGATGCCCCTGCAATCATCAAGATGGGAAGGTCACGGCTCGGGGCTTGAAGCACACTCTGTGTTGACCAAGGATCGACCTGGCCATTGGGAAACATCACACAGCGGCCCAGCTTGCCCTTGGCATCAAGTGGCTCCCGCCCACCGTAGTGGTAGTTTGTAGCATCGATGTTGCTTTGGACGTCTGCCACACTGATGTTAAACTGTTTTACGCATCCAGCGGCGTAGAAGCTTGCATTGTCTAGACCGCCTTCCAGCGAAGCGTTCAGGATGCAACCAAAGACGAGGTGATTAACAACAATCAAGAACGATAATGAACCCGCTACAGCGAGGGAGAACTTATGGGCGTTGCGCATGGTTGAAGCAAACAGCACCGGCTCACTATCATTTCTTTGTGTGTTGCCTAGTGTATGTTGATTATTCCTTCTTGCTTGACGGCTTTGTGTACGTCGTGACAACCACGTATCCACTTTGTTTCACCGCATACCGGGTCCTTGAAGGGTAAAAGGCTAACAAGATCTGAGACTATTGCTTTTGCCAAGCCGCGAACGAACATGCAACCCCCCGCGGCTGCACATGTTTGGTAGAACCCAAACTCCTTGCATGTCTGGTAAAACCAGAAGTCCGGGAGCCCAGACCCTTGGCGGTAGATGCCATGGAGGCCCATGCGCAACGACGATGCCCGGCCCAAAGCTCGGTTCACCCGGAGTGTTCCCATTTGCGGAAGCCCTGAGATTTTCTGCAGCTTGCGAAGTTGAACAAGCCGCTGCACTTCATCACCCAAGGACTCGTTTGTCATGACTGCACAGACTTTGGCAATGTTGCAGGCAGGCTCTGTGCACAGCGGGTCATTCTCCTGGGCGGGGAAGTCAGCTACTCCACTTGAACCGAAGGCGATGCGACTGTCCTTGGAAGAACGGATCCCGGCAGGATAAAAAAGAATTCCAACAGCATTCAGGCGATTGGTCTCCAGACAGGCAGCTCTTTTTGTCAAAAACAGTTGCTGATATTTGCCGCTGCTCTCGATTTCTTTCTCTCTCTCTCTCTCTCTCTCTATCTCTCTCCCTCTGTCTTTTCTTTATTTCTTTATTTCTCTATTTCTCTATTTCTTTATTTCTTTATTTCTTTATTTCTTTATTTCTTTATTTCTTTATTTCTTTATTTCTTTATTTCTTTATTTCTTTATTTCTTTATTTCTTTATTTCTTTATTTCTTTATTTCTTTATTTTCTTTATTTCTTTGTTTCTTTATTTCTTTATTTCTTTATTTCTTTATTTATTTCTTTATTTCTTTATTTCTTTATTTCTTTATTTCTTTATTTCTTTATTTCTTTATTTCTTTATTTCTTTATTTCTTTATTTCTTTATTTCTTTATTTCTTTATTTCTTTATTTCTTTATTTCTTTGTTTATTTCTTTGTTTCTTTATTTCTGTATTTCTTTATTTCTTTATTTCTTTACTTGTTTATTTCTTTATTTCGTTCTCTCTTTCTTGGGGCCTGGGGGGGCGAGCCCCCCACACAGTCTGCGCGCCCCCACGTCTGAGGGGTTTTCTCTCGTTTCTTCTGATTCCTCTCCTTCTTATTATCCTTCTTATTATCCTTCTTATTATCCTTCTTATTCTTTCTATTTTTCTTCTTCTTCTTTCTATTTTTCTTCTTCTTCCTCTTCTTCCTCTTCTTCCTCTTCTTCTTCTTCTTCCTCTTCTTCTTCTTCTTCCTCTTCTTCTTCTTCTTCCTCTTCTTCTTCTTCTTCTTCTTCTGCTGCTGCTCGCTTTAGGTGAAACTGACCACTCCAAAGGGACCCGATGAAGACCGTTGAGGACCGAGCTTGGACTGCCGCGAACCCGCTTGGCCGTGGGGGGGGGGGAGGGGCCCTAAAGTGGTTTTCTCTCTCTCTTCCTTCCTTCCTTCCGTCGCACTTAATTAGCCCCCCCCCCCGGAGGGAGAAGCCGCCCAAACGGGCGTGCTCACACTCTCTTCTTCGTCTTCTGCCCCCCTAAGAGGACCCCGGCAACGCTGGCCCGCTGCTCTGTCCGAGGTGAAAGTTTAAGGCGCCGTGCCTTGACGGCCCCCAGTGGTGTTTTGGAGTGTTTCGTTGCCACTCTTCACGCTCACACTCTCTGTCTCTCTCTCTCCCTCCGTCTCTCTCGTCCGTCATGCCGGTTAGGGTACCACACCCTCCAGGAATCGCTCGGATGATCAAACCGGTTTCCCACGAGCAATAAGGCAATGCCACCGAGGCTGGGACAAGTGATCCGAGGCTTCCTTCAGCTAGCCCGAACTTTTCCGTGACGGCCGCCACATCACTCGCCATAAAGCGAGCCTCGACCCAAGAGTGCCCTTTTCTGATTGCGTCTCTGCAAGCAAGGCTGCCACCGACACCGCTGTCGGCAACCGTGTAAGCATAAGCCACATGGTCCAGGTACTGGGGCATGTCGTAGGTCGCTGCAACTGGTGCAGAAGATGCAATAGAGGCATGGATCAGTTCAGGATGCTTCAGCCTTGACCATGCTGCCAGCATCCCTGGGTAGCTCCCACCCCAGGTCATCCAACGGTTTTGCAGCGTCAGCTTGTACTGGACCTTCATAGCCCTTACAAAGTGAGCTACGTCTTCCACAGCCTGCCGCGAAGACAAGAAGCGCAGAGAGTCTGGAGCATCCAGGTCTTCTACAGGGCACGCGGATCTGTTGTGACAGCCGTAGTACCGATGCCTCAGCTCTGAAAGGATGCTGAAGCATCTCATCTAGACACCAATCGTCAACAACTGTCAGTTTCTTTCTGCAGAACATTCGAACGGTTTTAAAACCTCTACCAGCAAAACCAGTCAAAGCGCTCTAGGGCAAACATCAAAGCCCCCTTGTCACGAAGCCATTCCACCGCGAGGTTGCAGTGAACCGAGTGGTTGACAGCAGAACTATCCAGTGGCGGGCCTTCTCCACCCACACAGAGGAAGATAGGTGACTTGCTCCCAGGCTTCCAGTAGGTTGAGTTCACATAATAGGCTTGTGGCCAGGTATTGTTGTTGGCCGAGTCAAAGTGGTCCTGAAGCTGCTCGTGGTAACTTGCCGGGAGCTGCGCCTGTGCACCACACACCACAAATAGAAGAGCTGAGCCCAAATTGGAAGTGGCGGGGCGCTTTCTCATGGCACTGTCCTTCGCGTACGCTCTGCGCACACTAACCAATGAAAGCGATGCAAAGGTCGCTGGAGCCAAGCACAGATAATGCGTCATGGTCTACACATCGTGCCCCATGTACTGCTCCATGAAACAGCTAGCTGGCATGTTGCAGCGGACTAACTGCTTAATGCCACACTACACTGCATCTACAGTTGCAGCTTGAAACGGGCTTTTGGTGGTCCACCTTGCGCATCCATGGGTCGAGCGATGTTTTTGAAACAGAATTGAGTGCGGCAGCAGAGCCGACTTCTGAGGATCAGGACGGTCGGAAATAGTGCACGCTACCGTACTAGCCAGGCTACGCATCCGACAAAAGCGGGCTAAACTCCGCCGCCAGCACTCGTCGCTTGTATAGCCCTTTTCGAGCAAACTGTACGAGAAACAGCTCACGCAAGAATGCTTCGAGACTTCGAGACCTCGCTTCCAGCGTGCTTTGCACACACTCATTATTGTGAGGGACCCTGGCCAAAGAGGCCTCATTGGGCCTGGTTGCCGCAGTCTTTGGCCGTGAATGAAACATTGGCCAAATTCAGCATGCGCATTGTCACCATGGCAAAGTCTGTCATCTCGTAGGCATCTTGGCATCGTGCTGCCTAAGATTCACCCTCCAGTGCTGGGCCTGTGCCTTCTGGGAGGGTTGAGGGCACACGATGCCCCAAAGCCGGCCGGCTTTGCGAGCAGAAAAAAAATTCGTAGACAGCTTGCAGTCAACCCGTGGCACTGAAACTTCGTAGTCCGCTCGCATGTGGAAGCTTGGCTTCGGCCGCCAACATCAAGGTACGCCAACGTCAAGGTAGGCAGGAATGCCACCTAGAGTACGGATGCTACATCACACAACTGTGCTGCAAAACTGCTGCAAAAGAAGAATGGCATCCTGAAATCGCTCCAGATGACATCACACTCGAGCAATTGAAACAGTGCTGTCAGACTCTCAAGGTACGGAGGTGGACCTCATGCCGGACCTCATGCCAACAGACTTCTAAGCTTACCCACCCCAACGGCTTGGCCCACCTCTCAGCACAAGAAAGTCTAATGAGCTTCTTGAGCTCGAAAAAGTCACTTCAGAAACGGAAAACTGGTTTCCGGTAGTTCCCAGCCCGAACGCAGGAGGCGCACATACAGAGACACAGACGCTTGACAGCTTCAAACCGCAATAGCCACAGTAACTCAGTAACCACAAGACACAGAGTATCTCTGCGCCCAGGTCTGAGAGAAACGCCCGGCAACTGTGGACACTCGAGAGGGCTCACAAGCGACGCTCGCCCCTTGCCATTGTTCATGGACAGATTTTTGAGGCAAAGCTATATCAACATAGAGCCCCTTAGACCTGTTCAGTCGAAGAAGCGCACGTACATCAGGAACCTGTGACAGAAACCTCACAGGCTCAATTTGTCCGAAAGCTACCAAGGCTGCAAGACCTCACCGTGACCGCACCTTGTGCACCTCCAAACTTGAGCTCACGCTCCAATGGCAAAGTTGTCCGGCTTCAAGTACATCGGCAAGCCGCTGATCTTGCCCTGAGACCATCCATAAAGATCCCATCGACACAACGAAGCCCCACGGAGGCAGCATGGGAGCAGTCCTTGTCAACCTGGGAAGACGTCTCGTGCATGCCCTTGAGGTTGCCAAGCTTGTCCAGAGACCTGAGTACGAGGAGCTACGAGGCGGCCACACAGAAGGACACTCAGCCGCTTGTGCTCACAAAAAACTTCCATATCGCTGTCAGACGGCTGCTCTCCTGGCCCGAAAATTCCCAGGCCAGGATTCTCATCGTAACCGCCTGCATCATGCAACGCAGTCGGCTGAGCGTTCAGGCCTGGAAATATTCACCGAGATCTCTGCCTGGCATGAAGGACGCCGGCATCTGTAGGGCCGGGGGAGTGACCATGGCCCTCAGACAAACGAGGGTCGAAAGATGTCCAGTGCATACATAGTAGTCCAGAGCTATTCCTGAGGCTAGAACAGGTTTTCAGACTTTGTCAGATTCTCGGGGCGGAAGATGGGCCGTTTCTCTGGGTCCTGTTGCACAGACCAACTCCACCGGAATGCCAGTGTCTTCGACTCATTCGACTCAAAAAACGGCTCCTGTTCGTGAAGGACAGCAGAGCTGCTGAAGTGGTCGGAAAGTTCTTGGTGACCTGCATAGCCAAGGGCATCCGCTTTTGGTAAGGCACGTCTTGGATCCAAAATAACCTTCTAACATCTTCTGACCCAACAGCCTAAGCCAACAATCAGCAACTGAGACGACAAGATTAGAATACGTGCAACAATCACAGGTCCAGGCCTTGAAATCGCGCGTAACTGAGGGCAGGAGCTTTGGATTGGTTCTTCATGAAGTCGCTCCACGATCCGGTCCTGTGACATGACAGCATGATGCAGATGATGCCAGAAGATGAGTTGCACGTGGACTCTTCCAGCCAAGGGTCTTCAAGAGCACAAAAAGCTTCAGGACGTCCATGGGGGAAACAAAGTTAATGAACGCAAAGCCGGCAGGGACGTTTCGGTGCTCTTTGCAAGGCATGTAGAAAAAGGTGAACCTGTCTCCAAGAGCGTTCTTCTCCAGGAACTGCAGGAAGCACTTGCGGCTACATCCATTGGGAATGTTTCTGACCATAACGGTTGTACGCGGATCTTTTCCGAGCTGAATCCTGTCCACATCAATGTCGTACTTCTGAAACTCTTTGTTGGACACTTTGGTGCGGAGAGGCCGATTGCCACGCTCTGCTGCCTGTGCCCCCTTCTTGTCGTCCTGAGGTGACCCAAGCGAACCGTCATCCTCCGGGGAAACTTGGCCTTGCGCTGCATGAAGAAGGCCCGCCAGAGGCTCTGCACCAATCAATTGCAACAAGTCCTCAGGGCCTGTCATCTCGGGGCTCTCCATCTTGCTGGCATCCAGCATGGATGGCCTCGTAATCACAACTTCCTGGTTATAATATGCCCCTGATGTCTCACTGCAACACATTGCTTATCAGGACGAGCTGCTGCCACACCCAGGGAACCGCAGTGCCCTGTGAAGCAGCAAGCAGCATGTGGCCGGAGCGAATGTCGTAGAACTCGACGATGGCAGCCTCGTAGACTGGCACACTTCCAATGTGAACATGCCATGTGATTCCAACCTTGAGCATGTCCCAGTGACCTAGTGACTCCGAGTCGCATCGCCCTGGAGAGAGATGTCTGCAAGCTCACCGAACCTTGGTCGACGATCCGCCCCGTGGCAACAGCCGCAGCATGCGAAAGCAACATCATGGAACATCTAATGCAGGCGAAAGGGCTGGCTGAATCCTCCGCTGGCTTCCCCGACTCTCTCCGCAAAGGCCAGCATATTTACACGGACCGTGCGGCAGTCGTGTGCAGCGGGAGGAAACGGCTTCGTTGTGGCGATCCCAGACAACATCAAACGTTGGGAACAGCGAACATCGAAGAACGTGACGAGGAGGCAGCCTGCTACTGTGACGAGGCTGGTATCAAGCCTGGCGATCTCTCCGAACTCTGACAACAGCGACACAACCTGTTGATCGACCACTGGCCAGTTCCACTTTGCATCAGTGATGGCCACTGTGTTGGAAAGTTCAGCCGTGGGACTGCTCCGGCCAAGACCAAAAGCGCCACTCTTTGGCATGCCAATCATCCGAAGCTGAAACGAGATGGACGAATCCAATCAGGGAAAGCAATGAGCTTAAACGGCTGCGAGAGGAACACAACGTCAGAATCGTCAGACAAGCTTCACACATCTTCACGTGCGAATAGACTGGGAGGGGCTTCTCTCGTCTCACGACGCAAAGAATTCGCAAAAAAAATTGCTCACGGGTGTTGGGTTTGTCTTGCAGCCTCCGCCTCCTGAAAATGCTGAAGCTAATTGCTCACGGCACTCGCCTCCGCCGCAGGGCCTTCACTCGCTGCGAAGTCTTCGCAGAGATCACGCGCCTGAAAGCATAAGGCAGGCAATTACGAGGAGTAGAAGATGAGAAAAAAAAACTCTCCCAGGTTAAGCCAAGGTCGCATCAGTCTCACACCTGCCCCTTGTACGCCGAACCACTACACCCTTCTCCCATCTGCGCCCGTTGCCGATTTTGTCTCAGTATTGTGACAGTCCGAGCAGCCGGAAAGCGCTGAGGGTTCGTTGAATTCCCGTGACTCCCTCGACCCTGTCCAGAGGCCATCACCGACGGGCAGCAGCGAGGAGCCATCAGGCCAATGTGTGAAACTTTGCCTATCGATGGAACGCATGCAGCTCCAATCTGTTCCCCAGTCTTGCTGCCTGATCCTTGCTTGCCTCGCACCGAGAACCACATTTTGCGGTTCGTGCCAGGGCATTGTGTGACACGTTGAGTGGCCGGCATCAGGTTTCCGCTTTTTCCTTAGTCACACAAGCACATAGATCTGCACAAAGGATTCGAGAATCATGAGTGTCACCGGCCAGAATGACCGCTTGCAACTAAGGCTCTGGTTGCTGGGCGTTCGGGACACCTTCCTTATCCAACCATATTCCGAAGATATTGTGCTCGCGAACAGCCTCCTCGTAGCCATCATCCTCTTGCACGACACGTCCTTAGAGTCTGGGGCTTCTTCTCTCCTCTCTTGTAGCACTCCATTCAAGGGACTCGAGCGGCACTGGAAGAAAGGCTCAGCAGCGATGCCGCCACGCTTTTTCGGACCCTCTGGGCAGCGGGCTCGCTTGGAAGAGCGGGGCGGAGCGGAACATGATCTGCTTGCCCACCTGAGCAAAGCAGATGAGCAGATGCTGTGCATCATGTGCGTCTGAGGTCACTCTCGACGGTCCTGGCCTTCTTATGTACAGGAGCCTGGGATCGATGCAACGATGCCTGCCAAGGGGCTGCAACATTTCTTGCAAATTGCAAAATTGCAACCCAATAACCCTGCCGTTGCTGATTGGGGCATGTGGCCAACTCCCTGGGCCTTCAAGCGATCCTCGATCTTCTTCTCTTGATGCAACTTGCGGCTCATGCGCAGGTCCAACCTTCTCTGCCGCTCCTGTGCAGGGTCAGGAGAATGGATCACAGTGAGTTGGATCAGTGCGAGTAGTAAGTGCAAGAGAAAGTGACGCTACACTACGCCAAACAGCACAGCAGTCCTTCTTGTGCTCTTCGGCCAAGACGCGAGCTCCGAGCCCGGACTCCTCCGCCTCTGAGCAAACAAGTGAGAGGAAATGAAAAGACATGTCAAACCGCACATATTACAGAGGGCCGTCTCAAACTCACACCAGAGTACAGGACACAAACTACAACCCGAGACCTCGTCCAGGTAAGCAAGGTACTCCTCGAGCTTTGACTCGATCCGAGCCAGCATCTGCCTAACGCTCCGTCGCGCTCCCCATGCTGGCGCTGTTCTCAAATTCTTATGTGCATTGTTCTTGTGATTCCAATGCTCACTAAGCATGCTAAGTTTGCTAAGTCACAAGGTGTCGCCATCATCTTGGTTCTCGTGGGTGCATATGCTGTGCACCTCCTGGACCCCTTCGCCAAGCTTTTCCAGAAGATCCTGGTTGATTCAATGACAGGACGTGGCACAAACGAGACAAACGAGACACTCTTCTTCCGAAACCTCGATTTCGGAGCCGCCATGCTTCTGCGATATTGCCCTGAGTCATGCTAGCACATCGGCAGACAGTTCCGGATTTATCTCGGCCGCTGACCAAACCAACATCCAACACGAGATGCAATGCCAAGTCTCTGCTTCAACTCATCGCATTTGCTTTTCTCATCCGAAATCTGGCGCTCTAGCTGCCCGATCTGTAGCTTCATCTTGTTACTCATGGCCTGCAAGCGAAACACGTTCAGCTCTTCTCTTTCGAAAGCATGTGAACTGCACTTGCGGGCGGCCTCGCGTGCTTTTCGCATGGCTGCAAACTTTTGCTCTAACTCTTCCAGAGCTTGCTCTGTATCCTGAGCCACAGGGTACAAGCCAGGATATGCGTCGGTGAAGATAAGAGACCTGTCACAAGTCCAGCCTGGGAGTTCTGTATGAGGAAAAGATTGGACTCTTCAAGCGAAGTGAAAATGTCGAGGAGCTGCTTGGGCTCTTGAAAATACAAGGGCATTTCCTCGACGGGGCGAATGAGCACGCATCATGTGCACAGGGCTTGCGCAACAAGAACCATATCAGCACTTCACCCCGCCACCGGAGCCCGGCAAGATGTAACACTTGCTTCAAGGCCCAGTGTCTTCGCCGCTGGAATACTCAATGTACTCCGCATCCACCTGGTCCCTTGTTGGATACTTTCCTCAATGAAGGTGGTAGTTGACAAAACGCATACATTGTAACTCATTATGATTTCATACTCTATACCACGGTATAATGCACAATAGTGCGAAGTGTGCACACTATACATTGTACTACGGGACGACACTGTAATTTTATAATACGAAACATTACATTATGATTCATCATACTACATTACAATACGTTAAAAATACATGATAATACATTGTAATACTTTATAACACATAGCAATACATTATTATTCTACATGATAATACGTTATAATGCATTATATTACATTATGATACATTATGACACGCTATAGTGCATTGCAATACATTACAATACATTACAATACATCGCAATACCTTACAATGCATTGCAATACATCACAACGCATTACAATACATTTTACTGTACTCTCATACATTGCAATGCATAAGAATACATTTTAATCCATAATGCATGATAATGCTTTGTAATGCATTCTGGTACATGATAAATTCTAGTACATTAAAACACCACATAACACCTTATCAGTACAACACTTTGTAAAGCAGTGTAATGCGTTGTAATACATTGCAATACACTGACATTGTAATACAATGTCATGCATTGTCATACATTGTAATGCATTGTAGTACCTTAGAGGATCTCCGGCAAGCTGCTGGCAATGCGGCGCCGGCGTGCTTCCATTTGGTCTCTCTCTTTTTGCTCGTCCTCCTCGGTCTTCTTCTGGCGACGGCGGCCCTTCCTGTACTACACGTAGCATTGAAGTAGCACATGCCCATATCAAATACATATGTGCTTTGCGCATTTGAAACCATTTGGCACCACTGCTTCAGAGTCACTTCTCTTTCTCCTCTTTTTCCTTAAATGCCTGCTCTTCAGATTCGATTTCGGCATGCATCTTCTCTTCGATTTCTCCCATTCGCGCATCCACCTTGTGCCAGGTTGCCCACAAAAAGTTCACACCACGCCTTTCGCCGACAAAGGTTGACGTGACTTCAACCAAGACACGGCGATCCGTCGTCGCTCCTGCTTGCGCTGCTTCTTCTCCTCCCGCTTCTGCTCCTTCCACTCGGCCGGCGTGAGATTGACAAGGAAGTCCTTGAACCTTCCATCAACACAACACGAATCGGAATTCTACCTGTCGAGCAGAGCAATCCCTGCCTCAAACACTCATCTTTCTGCTCTCGATGTTTAGCTATCTCACCTCAGGCTTGAGAAGGTCCATCATGTGCCAGAATGTGTGTGGCTGTGTAGCGCCGCGTGGCTCTGGATTGCACTCAGTTGTGATTTCAGCTGCTTGATTCGGATGACCTCGGATCACGAGTCTCGGAGGCGATGCAAACGCAAAAAAGGGCGCACCACCCAAACCGCTGTCAAAGCGCCCGATCTTGCTTGTCTTTGGCCATTTTGTCGGCCTTCTGCATGGCGTCATGGGCCCTGTCATCATTGTTACCTGCCAGCTTGCACTGTTTGGTAATGGTGGGTGGCACTGTTCAAATACTGTTCATGCAGCCCTGAGGCACCAGCTAAGAAAGGCATCAAATCGTTCGACATCCTTGTCTAGCATCTGCTTTGACTTGTTCAGAGCCTGTCACCACTACCCAGGATTGTCAGATGCAGCCCTGGAAGCAGCTTTGCACGGACTTTCTTTCTGCATGTCCTGCCTCCTCTTTATCTTTCGCTCTGGCATCCAGCTTCAGGATCTCTGCTTTCTTGACATCTAGGCTCATCTGAACCAAGAACATCTCGCGTTTCTTTGCAACAAAGTCTGCGATGTTCTCCTCCAATGCCATTCAAATGGAGAATCCTACTGGACCTGCTGCCTCTTCTCTCAACCCTAGCACCAAAGTGGCTCTCACCCTCTGCAATCGGTCCTTCTCCCTGCGGGCATCGCGGCCTGCGAAGAAAACAGCAGAGCAGAGCAGAGCAGAGAAGAGCAGAGCACGCAGATCTTCAGCGCCCTTGGGATCTCTTGGGCTCTTGGGCCCAGGCCGATGGCCAAGCCCTCAGGGCGGGGATCTGACCGCGCTTTCCGCGCAGCTTCGGCGGCCACCTGCGCATCGTCGACCCCATCCTCAGCATAGACGGTTTCTGTCGAGCCTCTACTGGTAGCAGCTCTAGCACGTCGCTTGACTCATACGGTGTGTCTGAGCGTCATCTACCCGTCGAGTCCGGCTAATTCGGGAGGCTGATGTCCTCAGGCTCGCGTAGGATGCGGCAAATACTCAGTCGCTCAGCCTCCTGCTGACTCCTTCTGACTCCTTCTCGGGATGCTCTGGATGCTGGGGCCCCGGGCAGCTTCTCCCAAACGTGCTGGTGCTTGACCTTCTCGCGCTCCTCGGCGCGACGCTGCCGCTCCTTTTCCCGGATGGCAAAGATCTGGTCATCAGGGGGCAGCTTGAAAGGATTGTCTTCCTCCTGACGGTTCGAGGCCACGACAGGCCACGCAACTCGCGTCAAAGGTGAATCTAAGTGCACAAACCTGCACATTGGATTACAGGTGGCTCCTCCATCTTGGCTGCCATTTTTCAGCGGCCACTATCTAGGCATCTATACGTAACATAAGTTGAAGATTGTTCTGCGCTGCCACAAACTTTGAGGCTAGTTGCGCCAGGTGGCTCCAAGTCTACATGGTATGTCAGGGGCATGTTCTATCTAAAGCTTGAGATCAACTCACAGAAGACGAGGTGAAAAAACGTGGTGCAAGAAGCACGGACAAGCTCAATGTGCTGCGTGAATGCTTTCTGCACCTTCTGCCTCTCTAGAGATGCAACATCAGGCACCAAGCACGGCACCTCTTCGAAGAGACCCTTGTCCAAACACTCATAGATGCTGCACCTGTCGAATGAATTTGGCACCTCATTACTCATTTCCGTCTTTCCTCTTCTCCCAAAGCCATCGCAAATGTTAGGGGGGGAGGGGACGGGGAGGGAGGGTTGACGCGTGAAGATACATGATTTCAAGTCTTCTCCTCTCTTAGCCTTTCCCCATCTCTCCACGGTCTCTCCCTTGCTTCCCATCTGAATTGATCAAAGTGGCAGCTGCGTCTGCAGCTCGAGCCGGCCCAGCGGATGCCAGGCAGGGAGAGGACGAAGGCAGTCCCGCATCTGGCTCAGCTCCGGCCCCCAGGGCCGCCATGGCCGCCATGGCCGGGGGACCCCCACCATGGTGATGCGTGAGTCGTATGAGTGTAGCTATGTGTATCTTGGCCATTGTCTTACGGCATCTTGTGCCGTCTTCTTGAAATCAGGACAAGCGATGTACGGTTCAGGTACAAGTAAGTAAGTAGCAATGTGTTAAGATTTCCGAACCTATACCTTATGTCTGCTAACATCCGTCGAAAACAGACCCTAGCAGGGGAAGCCAAAAATCCTGGCATAGCACTGCTTCACTACCAAAGAGCGAAATGCTCTTTCGAGCCGCCATCCGAAGCATTTGCATGACATGTTGCATAAATCCCCACACCCAAAACCCTTAACCCCGTTTGACCCCGTGCTGTACTCGCAGCAACTCGACTGCTTGAAGGCTCTGCGGAATAACGGGCAACAAGAGTGTTTGGCCTTTGTCATGCCCGAATCCCCACACACCAAAAGTTGAAGGGTCCGTGTCCGTGTATCGTGCGATCCAAATCTGGCGCTTTCATGTTGGGACTCAGGACGCACTGAATCCGCCGTGGCCTCGGGCCGTAGGGATCTGGATAGCATACGGTAGCATAAAATGCATAAGCAGGTACCCCACCTCCAATCTCGCTTCAGCCGTGTTTGCGACCTTTTGCTCGGTACTTCTGCTTGGAATGGGTACCCCCCCTACTAGCTGGCAGGTGTCGCGAGCGGACGGTGCATTGGCATCAGGACCAGGGGACTCGCCGGCGGGCAGGCCCCGGCCGAGAGGGTCGCTTTTTGAAGCGAGGCAACACACGCAGAGTAGCAGCTACGTACGGCGACTTACCCTTCAATGGCACATCGAGTGGATGCTGGAGAAGGTTTATGAACTTTTGTCCACGGGAAGCCTGTCAGCTGGTTCTGCCATAAGAAGCGACATGATAGGACATGGCATGTTGCATTAGGCAGACTGGCTCGTCGACGAAGTGTCAACAGCTCCGTAGAGGCTCTCCGGGCTTTCTGTGAATGACGGTGCGTTCTGCTGTAGCTGGCTCTCCTGCGTATATCTGCCGCATGCATACTGCACGATCTACTTCTTAGGTCAAGGAACAGAGCATGAAAAGGCGGAACACGGAACGTGAGAACCAGGGTATGGTCAACCTGAATCAACCTCCAACCGAATCCATGTGGTCCGGTCCTTGTAACTTTCCAGCATCTGTGGCAGGAACCGCGCCCAAGCTGCCTCGAATCCCTCTGGCGGCGCGGGGGCATTCAAGGGCGAAGCGAAGCCGTGAACCACCAGGGCCTGCAGGCATGAGTGGCTGAATTGTAGCTACAAATAGCTACAGAGTCAGCCACGAACTCTTACAGGTTTTGTTGCTCTCACATGGGTCCTGCAGGACGCGTGACAATGTCAGAGTGAAGGCCAAGACTAGAGCAGAGCACATAGCCAGCGCCAACAAGAGCCGCTTGAGGAATTGGTGCCGCAGGCTCTTCCTGATCTCTTGCGACAGCACTTGATACGACATGTGCGTCGTTGAGGCACAAAACACTATCGAGGGCGACTACGGGTGCAAAGGAGCGGCCAGTGCGCCACCGGCGACTCCACCCATTCAAAGAACAGGGGGTGACTCGAAGTCTTGCGGTATGTGCTGGCCCAGCCATCAACGGCCAGCCGGAAAAACGGTCTGGCTTCCAAGTCTGTGGAACGAATTCCGCCCTCTGCCCAAGGATGCCTCCAGGCACCACATCTGAAGTTGATGTTCGGACACCTTGGCCGAAAGTCTAAGCACCCGCAAAGCAGCACTCATCAAAGCATCTATGAAGACCAGACACCAAAGATCTACTGCCTAGATGTCGCTCAGTGATCTCAACTCAGCCTAGGCACGAACAACAGTCAACGCCCACGGCAAAGTAGTCGAAGCTTCCATACCGTGGTGCACCTCCAACACTATGGTGGATCGTGCCGTTTGTGACGATCGGTGCCACGCAGTAGGTTGTGCCCGCGTTCATGAAGCACCCTCCGTGCTCAGAGTCGACACCGGCCGCGACAAAGTCGACGGCACCAGCATCTTGAATTTGACTTCCCGGAACAACAGAAGGATCTATGCCGTGATAAGCCTCAGAAGGGATCACCCAGAGTTGGAACCAAACCCACTCTACATCGGCAGTCCCCACCCCGGAGCCTTCAGGAGTGAGACATCGCTGTACTGCTGCCAATAGTTCTGCCAGAGGTGATGTCCAGTGAGGGCACCGGCGAGGCACGCCAGGCAGCAAAGAATGAACTTCCAGCATGGGAACCTCTCGACTGCAGCGACCATACCAATGCTCCGTCAAAGCTACCAAAAAAATATGCACGGAGGGTCCTCAACGTACCTCAACGTCACACCTCTGCCCACACTGCAGGCTGAGTCAATTTGTTGCAACCGGACAGCCAACTCCAGAAGACAACTGCTCGCTCGTGCTGGTTTTTGTGGATTTTCCCCACCAATACCTGTGCACAACACATCTGGCAGGTACTCTCGAAACTCTCTGCTCTTCTTCATGTCAATCTGCTTTGTCAGTTGCGCTGGAATACTCTGGAACAGCTTTATGCAGTATGTGCTCCTCCTTCCGCTTCTTCTACTCGAAGTGGCATGCAGGTTGAGGCTTAACACTTTCGACCCTCTCTCTCGCTCTCTCACCCCCTCAATAGGCAATGTATATAATTTGCAGCAAATCTTGAGAATGAACCTCTACCGAGCCACGCTCAGCACGAGAATGAACATGGAGCATGCCAGTCTGCCGATTATGTAGCCAGCTGCCAAAATACACAGCACAGCCAGCACCCGCGGTAGCAAGAATGCACCCATCGAGACTGCAAAAGTGGCAACCTCGGCAGCATGGCAGCACGAGCACCGCTGCCGCCCAACATAACGATGCGAAACACGAAGCTCCCGGCCACTGCCATGGTGCAGTCGCAAGCTCGTACCACATTGCTGCCAGGCCTTGGCGTCCAGTAGCACTGCCATGTCAGATGCAATATGATGCAACTTTGCAAGCAGCAGCACACAAAGCAGCGCCATGTAAAACCCTACAATCGTTTGTCGAAGGCACTCCCAGCTCGGCTTCGGCTTGGAGCCATGAAGCAGGCCTTTGAAACCTTGAACGTGGCCCAAGGTTCACGAAAGGTCAGAGGGCGTTAGCACTGCCATATTTGCAAGGACCCCGCGCCTGTTCTCGAATCAGCAAAAAAAGCAGTTCTTGATTGCTGCAACAGGAGCTGTAGTTGTGGGAGCTCAAGTACTTTTGACCATCATCGTCCAGCACGCAATCTTTCTTCAGAAACATGTCGCGCTGTCAGCTTCGTTCCTGAGTGCACACCACGTCTGCCCTTCCGGGCTTGTCAAAGGCACAAGACACTGCCCTGGACGAGTGCAGCCTCAGATAGGTGCTAGCAGGGAGTAACATTCTGGAATAAACGAGATTTGGGGCTCGTGTTCGGTCGAATAGTCAAGCAGTTCATAATCACATGCCACACGAGTTTAAGCTCACCTGGCAAACGAAGAGACGGGTGTCGCTGGATTGCAAGCGATAAAGCCTATCTAAGCTAGGGCTCACTTGCGCCGTTGAATGCTTTAAGGGACGAAACGAAAGAATTCGGAAGGCCACTGCGAGCGGCAGCAGCCCGTCGCACGATGCCAGCCACCCTGCTGGACATCATCCATTTTATCCGGAGTCTTGAGGTAAAATCATTTCTAGTTCCCGACAGCTGGAGCCTCTGTGTCCCTCTTGTAGGATACAGCGAGATATGCAGACCAGTATAGACCAGTTCTAACGGGAGCACCACAGCAAGATCACTGCAGGCCATGAATCCGGTCGGTCTCGCGGGGAAGGCGGCGCCAACGTGGGCATGGACATGCTCCCCGCTCTACGCTTCACCAGAAAAACATTGAGCCAGGGAGACGGCGTTTGTAGTTTAAAGGATTGGATGGAAGCACTCCTGCCTGCTACACTGCTACACTGCTCAAATTTCTCGTCTTCCAGCAGTTCGTTTTCCTGAAACCGGAATTGTCATCGAGACAGCCGAGAGACCTTTGCATCCTCAGCTGTGGCTTCTCAAGGGCGGTCGCCTCAGAGCGCTCGGCAGGAGCTTCTTTTTGTTCGACACTCCTTCCTGGGGCTCCCACTTGCTCAGTCAAACTGACTACGCAGGCAGCTCCACGCCATCTACAATGTCTGGCCATCCTGACCAGGCCTCAGTGCAGCTCAGCGCACAAGGCAATCCAATGCCTCTTTAAATGGTCCTCTTCCTTGAACCAGATCGAACTTCGTGTGTTGTCGTTTGTATTTGTTTTGGTCGGTCTCTGGAGACCCTGGGGAAAGCCTCACTTTCGAGTCATCTTCCATGACAATCAACAATTCCCAGTACATGTCGCCGTTCTGGGGGAGAGAACCTTGATCTGTCCATTCTACTATAGCTCACATTGGGAAACCCTGTATGATGGCATCAAATCTTTTTGTATCTCCCTTCAGGGTCGCAAAGTCCTATGCCTGCATGTGGCTTCGAGCGCGTCTGCGTTCTGAACACCGCAAATAGCTGACGAAATGGCAGCTTCAAGACATGGCAGCTTCAAAATGTGTGCGTAGCTCAGCCTGCCCTTAGGCCCTCTTGAGAGTCACTACTTTCACTGTGGACCGTGGGGCTTGAAAACAGAACTTGGGTCCAAAGCATCCCTGTCAGAACAATGAGAGTGTCCGTACGTATTCAAAAAACAACGCCGATGACTGATTGAGCACAGATGAGGTCGCCCGAGCTTTGGGGTCTAAAAGGGGGCTTTGGCAGATGTCGATGAGTTGGAGAAAGTTTGCTTACCAGCATTCTGAGTCAACATGATACAACGACCAGCACAACTGAGCAAACATCTACTGAGAACAGGGCACGGCACCATCCCCACTCTTTGCCTCCGAAGCAGAAACGGAAGCAGAGCAAGCAAGAAGCTCCTGCGCTAAGAACCACACCTGCCGCTTCCACTTGAGATGGTTCGATGTAACACCATTTCCTGCAGTGTCCGTGGCCGCTCTTGCCCTCGCTTTGGTTTCAGCTTCTGTCAAAGCTAAATTTGGAGCTGCGCTTCCGAGGGTGGGCTCCTCCCAATGTTGGTGCCATCTGGTGCCGGCAGGTCCGTGCAGCCTGTGAAAGCCTCCAGGGCTCCACAGCTTGGGATGGACTGAAAAAGACTAAAATAAAGAGAGAGAGAGAGAGAAATAGAAAAAAAAAGAAGAGAGAGAGAGAGGGACAGAGAGATTGAGCAGTTAGCTCTCGTGAATTGCGCTCATTTGTGCACATTTGTGCTCATTTGTGCTCAGTGGGCTCTGGGCCTGTTCATCCTTCACTCCAGCAGCGGCACAGAGGTATCCGTCCTGCGTCCGCGCCTTTCACGAATCAGTGACGATCAGTGACGTGCACCGGGCATGCTGCCGCACGCAGCTGAGGCAACGGCGTGCTTGCTTCGGAACTTCGCTAAATTGTTCAACCTCGGCTTAAAAGTGTCTGGCGATTTTTTGCTGCAAACTATGCCGGACTATCCCGAACGATGGCACGGCCAGGGCTCGTGCGGACTGTCTGGAGGCCGTGGAACCTCATCCTCTTCAGCTTTGCTGGCAGCTTCCTCCTCGTCTTCGAAGCTGGTTGGTACCTTCAGGAAAGATGCCAGCTGATGGCGAGGTGGGCGGAGACGGACAAGGTCTCCCAGCCACACCGCTTCAGCAGGGCGAATTCCTTGCAGGAGTCGGGGGTGCCCGCGTGGCCACCCGGTCGATGCCGAGCCTTCTGCGCAGCATGGACCTCGGCACAAGAGCTCTGCAATCTTCACGTTCATCAGTTCATCTGAAGTCGACTCCCCCCTGCCTTCGACAGTGCTGGCACCAGCACATCCCAAAGAACGGAGAACACCCATTGCAAAAGTCCTGTTTTGCCCTGCTAATTTCGCAAATGCTAGTTCTAGTCAGTGCTGTTCTGCGTTGTTCACAACCTATGACCCGCTCGCCTGAAATCTGCAGAACCAAGTCCACCGGCAAATATCAACTTTGGATCAACCGGATAACTCATAGCAGACCATATACATGTGCCTTCTTTTGAGACCTTGCGCTTTGCAGCTTGCGAGGGCACGTCCTCTGTGGTTAGCGGCTGCGGCTACAGTCGTCGGGATGTCCGCTTTCCATGCCGGGCTGACATCCTTGGAAAACGCTTCCCTTGAAAATGACTTGCAGCACATGTTTGCGCTTGCACGTGCCAGCTGCAGCAGTTACAGCGAACCATACCGAGTCTGCATCTGCACCGGGTCTGCATCTGCACCGGGTGTGCATCTGCCCCAGAGGGCACGTGCAATATCTTTAAGATCTGCCGACCCGCTGGGTGACCCAGAACAGCTCTGCGACTTGTTGTGTTGTTATCGATAATACTTCCTCCTTGGTCTGTGCACCTGGAACCTCTGAACGCCTTGCGTGCTGGAGCGGAACTCCCAGTTACTACGCTCAAAAGGATGGAGGTACGACTTGAGTGCCGTTGAAATGGGCGCGGATTCAATGAGGAGCTCTGTTTGTTTCTGCTGAAATTGTTTTGTTTAGGTTGTCTCTCTCTCGCCTAGGCGCTGTGCACGTACCAAATCGCAAGTGTAGGCGATGTGCGCGTTCCAATGGGCGAACGACGACCCTCTCGATGTTTCCACGTGCCCGTGTCGCTTTTTCCTTTGCTTTTCAACATTTTCAACTGCAGCATATATTTTGATTTGATGTATATTATACTGCAGTCATGACTCTATGTTCATTTTTAATACAATAAATACAATATTGGTACCATGTGATATTGCAGCAATGTTGCATGGCAATGTTCGTAGCAGTGCGTTCTTTATCGCAAGCTCGCACGGCGTGAACAAACGGGGGGTTGTATAACACAAGCTTACTCAGCGGGACTCTCCGCAGGCTACAGGACTCTCTGCAGACTTCTCTGGGGTGTGGGCACTCCGGCGATACTCTGACGGTGGACGCTTTATGAAATACTCGCCGAGCGACTCTCGGCAGGCTCTCGGGGTGCGCACTCCAGGGACTAGACCAAACGGGACACTGAGGAGGTGAGGAGCATGGCTGACTTCAATCTAACAAGCCCCACGTCCGAAGATCCTGGCCGCGGAAACCTGTGCAACTATTGATAGAGAGAGACCTCTAAAGAAAGCCTGCTGATGCCTTGTGAAGTTTTGGGAGCAGAAAAAGAGCAATGCTGCTGATGCTGGCCTTTGCTAGGCTGCATTTTGACGGTTCAACTCGAGTTGAGCTCGTCTTCCCATCACACCAGCAAAAGTTCAGACCACTGCACACAGTGCCTTTGAGGCAGTTGTAGACAGCAGCTCACGCTTGTACGACTGCGGCAACGACATTCCTTGATACGACAAGAAGTGCATGATTCACAGCTGGGTTGTCCTTGAAACTGGTCTCGAATGTGCAACAGGAGCAACGCAGTCAACAAACACGACAGGGCCCCGGAAGCCAAGGCCTTTTACATTTTGCGCCTCAAACCCCTCATTGCCCATCCTTGCCTTCATCACCCCCCTAGAGCTTCTGCAAACCAGACCACTTCCGAACCTGGGATTGCACAGTCCAGCCACTGACTTTGCGCAATGTCTATGAGCTCTCCCAGGTTGATGTCCATCTTGCCTGCACACAGACGTGGTAACATCTCGCAACCCCGCCCACCTACTGGATCCTACTGGCCTCCGTTAATGGCGACCACGGCCTCGAAGTGACCCGGACGGTGCCAAACGAGTGCCAGATTCGAAACCTGCTGCTCGCGAGGAAGAGATGAATAACCTGGCAGTCATCTGAGACTTAGACTTCATGAGACTCCTTGATACACAGGCTCCTTTGACAGCTACATATGTGTGCTGAACAGCTGTGAACAGCTGTGACGCCTTTTCCCACGTAGGCTTCAATCCCGCCCAGGCTCGATGCAAAAATGGCAATGGCCAGGTCTGTAATGGCCGAAGCCGATGCCGGACTCTGCCCTTGAACCACGCATGACAAGTAGTCCGTGTAAGCCTCCGCCTCGTCACCCAGCTCACCTGCATCGCCCCGAGCGCAGAAGACGCACGCTTCAATCTCTCGCTTCAGCTGCAGCGCAGAATCCCGAACCAGCATCCCACTTCCGTTGTCTGCAGAGGCAAGCCAGCTCCTGGCTATTGCAAGATAGAAGCACTGGTTGCTCAAGAGCGATCCACCTTCACTCAGGTTTGTGGACCCAACATCCAGCCGCTTCATTCCCAGGAAGTCCAGCAGAGTCTGCAACCGGATCGACTCCTCCGTGGGGCACTCGGGGGGCGCTGCCGGCCGAAGGCTCTGCTGAAGGGCCTCCTGTAAATCAGCATCCTCGTGTACCTCACTCGGCTCGTGCTCGTGCACCAGGCTTTGGTACATTGCCTCGCCACACTGCTTGTGACAAGATCCGGTGTGAACTCTCTCCATCAAGGGCTGGACCCGATTGGACTGACTGTTATCTAGAATTTTGTCCCAACGACCAGCAAGTGCTCGCACAAGTTATGCGTGCTTTATGCGAACACTTGTGTTGGACTGCTGACTTAGTTGAAAGAATTGAAAGTCCCCAAGACTGCTCTGAACCCCTCTTCGGCGAACGAGAAAGCTCAGCAACAGCGCCTTAACAAGCGCCTTTCCTTGCCCTTGCATTTTGATCCCTCCCGCCGCTCCTCTTGCATCATGGCCTCTTCTAGCTCTTCAGCGTGTCTCACGAACTCCGCCTGAGCCCTTTGATTCACTTGATGCTCTGCATCCGATTGCGAAGGCTGCGAAGGCTCTGGACCTCCAGTGCAAACAGACAGCGGATCCCATGACGACCACGAGGAGCCCATGATTCGTCAGATTCGTTGACTCTTGGTTGTGGTGGTTGCAACTTCTGTCTGTACTGCAGTCGGCTTAGAAGACCAACGTAGGAACGAAGGCATCGCCTGACGAAGACATGATCCCTAAATCAATGTCAATGAATTTAGGTTCCATGCTCCTCCATGCAGAAGTAGCTGAACAACAGCGACTGCGAGCCATTGCAGAGCCATTGCGAAGCATGCGTGACTCTCAACGCGAGGTTTCTTGACCATTAAGGCAGCTGATATGTCCAAAAGACCTGTCAATATGAAAAGAACTTCCAAAGGCCCCCATAAAGACCATTTAAATTAAAGAGGAATGAAGGAAAAGTAAGACTCGAAATCATAAAAAAAGAAAGACATGCAAAGATCTTGGCTTTCTAAGCGAATCAATAATATCTAACAGAGGGAATAAAGAAAATTCGATGTTGGACCACGGTTCACGGTATTTTCATGGTCTTTTCTTCGCATGAAAGGTCAAGAGACAAAAGACGCGACCAGTGAGCCCCCCGTGGTAGGCGAGTTCATGAGTCCTTTGTCTCCGCTTCATCTTCACGGGCATCTTACCGCTGATTTGGATTATTAATCTCTGGAATATCTTCATGTCGTGCATCTCTTGTCTTTTGTACAGCAACTTTGAATCGGATTTAGCTTTCATTCTTTTTCAACATTACCAATCTTATTGGGTACGCTCCTGTCAATATTGGGTGATCTTCATTCTCAAACACTTTTCTTTGATCCTATAATTGGAGAAGGTTCGTATTCTATCAACAACATGTATTTTGAATGTTGATATCCAGAAGTTTACATCTAAAAAAAATCCTGCATTTAGGATGATTCCCTACCAATTTCCGGGAGCTTCTGATGAATAACCTTTGGTAACCTATCAATGATCTTTGCCATGTCGTCTATTTCTCTTCTTGGAAGTCTTGCTTGTGGGCATCATATGCATGCACATCGAAAACGCTGGCAAAACCGCTTGGAAGGGTGCAGCAGCTTTTCCAATTCTAGAACCAGTCCAGCTCGAGAAGTCTATGTGAAACATGCTGCACCCGTAAATCAGGTCTTGTGAGTTTTCCACCTCCTGTAGGTGCCAAACTGGAAGGCTGCACACGGGTGCCCCGGCAGCAGTTCCTGAAGTCGTCTGGCAGTGGCCCATCAGGCCATCAGTTTTCTGCAGCCACCTGAGCCCCAAAAATCCATAGGAAGCTCTAGCCGATTCTACGCTGCGGTCGAAAGCTCAAAGCCTTGATATCCGGAACCAGTGGGGCAAGCGAATCTAAGCGAATCTGAAGTCAGGCTGCCAAGGCCGCAGTCGTCCAGAAACATCGCGTGGCCACAGCCGGAGCTTCGCCAGGCCTCGAGATGGAACAAAACCGTTGCTAAGAAGTGGCACGTGACTGTGTGTAACAAAGCAAACAAGAAGAGAGCATGCGAATAAAAAGCATGTAGTACTTATCAGAACTATGCGACTATCTGGCACCACAGTGTCACTGCCATGGCACTGCTTTGGCACGATGACCGATGCATTTCTGAGCACGCCACTTGGCTGGCGGTGCTGAGTCCAATGGCACAACCTTTGCACACGGCGCACGAACTTTAGCAGCTTTATCAGGCGAACAGCAGCATTTGGCCTGTTGCACGTAGGATCCCTCGACAGTGGTACCTGTTGTGAGATGTGAATCGCATCATCCCACGGCCTCTTTTGCATGTCGCCGCAGGAGGCATTAGCTTCGTTGGAGCTGGCCAGCCTTGACGAGTTTTCCAGGTGGCATCGCCACATGGCTTCTGGCCTTACACACAAACGCACACATCTCCGAAACCCAAACAAAAAAACACATCCAAAAAATGGGGAAGAGCCAAAGACAACACTTTTCAACTCAGCAGTTGGCTCTGGAAGCCTCCCTGGTACTGGGTGCCATCCTCAGCTTCTTCCCCGTGGCACACAGAGTGCCTGCACTGTCTTTTGTGCTCCTCACCTAAAGATGCCTAAGGATGCCTACAAAATTAGGGCGCAGCGGTGAGCGTCCACGTTCCTGTCGTGATCTGCCCATCCTGGCCATGCCGTACTGACCCGGTACCCGTGCTGTCCCCTTCAAAACGGCAAGCCCCACCTTCCAGTCACCCTTGTACTCATACTTGGTCTTGTTGAAGACGTACCTTACACGGGCTGCGCTTCAGCCAGAGTTGCGCCTTCTCGAGCCAGCAGTGGCACGTTCCGGATCCATGCTTCTTGCCATCCTTCCAGTAGCCTAGGCCGAGGCCAGAAGCGGATACATTGAATAGTCATTGAAGAAACTGGGGTACTGCGGAGCAAACTGAGAGCGCCCGCCAGAGTAGATGTCACCATTTGCATACTGCAGGGTGCCCTTTGAAACATCAGCACTGTGCCGAAGTATTCGTCGGATCTCTTCCAAGAGAACTACTCAGGTGTCCGGGGCCTCGCCCTCGCGCTTCCCGTCTTTGAAGTGGCCGTGGTAGTAGCCTCCTTTCTTGTACCTGAGCATGTGACTGCCAAGTGGCAGAGAGGCTGCAAAGAACCACCTCAATCTGCCGCGTTGGCCTCCTCGACTTTGGGACGGGCTCAATTAACGGTTCACGCTTGCCCTTGTAATTTGATGCTGTATGTTGCTATTTGTCGCCATCTGTCGCCTTCTGTCGCCATCTGTCGCCATTGCACTTGTCAGCACTGGATCCATCATGATTGGGTCATACGAGCAGTGGCACATGGCGACTGCGAGTCCCCACCTGTGTTAATCAATGAAAAGTCCAGAAGACATCTAGGGCCTAAGGGAACTTTGACTGCAGAGTAGTGATGCTCAGCGCACCATGGGGTTTTAGTTTGAAGGCCATGCCGGGGTTCCATGCTTGAAGTTGCGCAAGGTATGGCCACTCGCTGAACTCAGGCTGAAATGGCAAGGCCGAAGCTGGGACCAACTCAACAAAATCGGGCACGAAACAGCACAGGGCACACGATTCTTCCCAAACCAGTTTTCTGGTTGTTGTCGAAGGTTCCGGAAAAAACGTCTCCCTTCAAGTACCTTGCCATACTCCACTTCGCTCAAGCTGCCCTGTAGATGCAGGTTGTCACATCCATGGCGCACGTGTACACGCCTTGGCCTTGTCTCACCCCGTTCTCAAACAAACCTTCGTAGATGTCTCCATTTGCATAGTTTGCTGTGGCTTTGCCTGCAACCAGAACAGCAAAACAACCAAAACTCCAGTGTGCAAAACAACAACCATTTGCCTGTGAAGCCAATTGACGTCTTCTGCTCGCCGTCTGCTGTCACCAGCGTGTACCTAGGAATGCTTTCACACAAGCACTCGCTCTCACACGCTCCGTCACATGAATACCACCAAGCCCGCAGCACGCCAGGGGGTTGCCGTTCCTCTCACTACACTCAGGTACTCTGTAGCCCGACGAACCGCAGGGGCCAGAAGCAGTCCTCCTCATCTCCCATTTTTGAAGAAGTGGACTGGAGCGGGCACAAGCCAACAGCTGCATGTGGAATCTCCTTCTGCTGACTGGTGTGAAAACTAGCACCTGACACAAACGCGCAGGATGCCATGTTGCATGGGTGTGTGACAGCCTTCTGTGAAGGCTTCCCTCAGAACGCCTCCTGTTTTGAAAAGCTATTTCTAGTGGGTCCAATGGCCAGACCTCTTTCGTGAGGTTAGCAAATGATTCAGCCCGCGCTTGGTGTCAGGAAAGACTTTGTCTGGCCTCTCTGTGAGGATTTGCTTGAACACTATAGACGGCACTGTAACAACAGAATGTCACATTCCCAGACACCATCTTATCCGCAAGGACGTCAGTTGCAATTGGATGCTCGCAGGGCCCATCACTTGAAAGGGCAGCACCCAGAAATTGAGGAGTTCTTCCCTTGCTTGCCTCCCTCTGAGAGACGCTCGGCATCAACAGGTGTGATCCGCCTACCTACGTTGAAACACATCATCAGGCTTGGGGGAAGAAGATGCGCTCTTGTTGCCTGTGCTCATGTTCATGCTCAACCTTCCGCTGGCGAGCAGATGGCAATGCGTCCCTCCAAGCAAGAACTTTCCCGGCTTCCTCGAACCATGATGCTGTCGTTGCCCATTGACTGCAGTTCTTCCTCCAAGCAAGAACTTTCCCGGCTTCCTCGAGCTTAGCCCAAGTTTGCAGGGACATCACATGACATCACTGAGTTCGCAAAGAAGTGGCAACAGAGTGCTTCGCTCTTTGAGCTTCACTCTGCAACGCAGGGTTGACCAGAATCCACGGCACACTTCGATTGAGTACGCAAGTGACGCATAGAAGACAAGGTCAATCCCATCAAACTCCTGCTGTCCCGGCCCACAAAAACAGCACCCAGCACGTCACAACGCTGCAGACAAGTTTCCTCAAGCCTGACATATAGACAGATGGTGCGCGCTGCGTGCCGTGAGGACCACTGTGAGCCACCACAGAGACTTCATGGAGAGGCAAGTTGCAACAGACAGATGGGCAGTGCACTTCTCGGCAGAAACCATACTTGCGTTTGCATCATCCGTCTAGAAACGAGCCCAAGTGTCTTGAAAGGGCACACCAGCATGACTGCTTTTCAGAGCTGCAGGTGGCTCACCTGTGTTCGACCTGAGCTGGTTAGCTGCTAGCTGGTGATCTCAAGCTGACTCCGTGATACTCTATGCGGCGCTCAGGATACCACTACCATGTCGTTGTTTCCAAAGTTCCCTAGTATCTCTGGCTGCCTGTCGAAAGTCGAAAGTACCATGGCGTGTCCAAAGCATGGAAAGGCTCTCGAACAGCGGGAAGGAAGAATGGGCGGGCCTTTGCCGGCCGTCCGCTGTAAGCACGACAAGGTCCTGCACCATAGCATCTTTCATGCTTCGCGAGTACATTGAGACTCTCAGTACACAGATGTACATATCTCTTCAAATTTGTTTACAGTTTCCCATAGCTTTACATGCTATATGGGATGCTGAGCACTTTGGAAGGCCTTCCGGCAAAGAGCACAAGTGCGCGCGGATTGTAGCCAACCGCCAATGCACTCCTGCAACGAGTTGCAGAGTGAACACGGCACAGGGCAACAAAACACCACTGCAAGATGCTGCAGCGAACCTGATGGAAAGCATGTCCACACGGAGTTACCTCCGTGAGAGATGCATCACCAGAAAGCTGTGACTCCTAAATGCAAATCGGTGCCACGAGCCTTGATCACATCCTCGGACTCCCAGCTGCCCAAACAGATGGCGCACTCGGAGGGATACTGCTTCCCCTCCTGGAGGTGCATCTCTAAAGTGGCCCCCCTTGTCTCTCTCAAAGACTCTTCTCATTCACGATTTGCTCCATCGTCCTCGTCTCCAAAGGCCTGCTCCTCGTACTTCCTGGTCTCCAGCTTCTCCAAGGTCTCCGGCGGCGCCTAGAGAAAATGTGATTGAAACAGAGTAGCTATCTCACAAAAGAAAGGCACAGAAAGAGCGCAAGGGGACTCCAACAAGCGAAATCAAGCGAACAGCGGGATGAGTTGCTCATTTGCTGAGGATCCCGGCTCTCCGTGAGACCTGCAGATCAGATCTCCCCACCCCGACCGCTTCCGTGAACGGCGGGCAAAGAAAGAGGGCGGAGGGCAAGGCATGTAGTGTGGCATGTAAAGTGGCATGTAGTATGTAATGGTAGTGTCATGGTAGGCCGTTTTTAGGTCGCACCGAATGCTTCGTGCCTCTGGCACCCATGCGGAGTAAAACTCCAAGGTGTTCGTAATGAGCCTCAAGCAAGCTGAATGTTGTTGAGTCTTTTGACTGCTTTCCCATGGTTCAGTGCTGCCCAAGCGTCTTGTTGTGCCAATAGACTTCGACAATGCAAGCAAAAGCCAACCTCAAACCCGCCAGCGGAAGGTTCTCGAAGTGCACAGCGCAAGAAGAAGTAAGAAGCAACTTACCAGGGAGCGAACAGGCAAGAACAAACCGCATACATCTTCAGTCTGGAGTACCTTAGAAGTACGACCACACAATGCCACAATGCCACAATGCCACACAACCACACAACCACACAACAATACGGAGACAGGTGGTCCCTGCTACATGCGGCCAAGTATCAACTCTGGACTCCTGCAGGCCAAGACAGCAACACGGGCATACGCAGAGCTGAAGCCGCAACCTCTTGCACCCCTCTCCTGTCTTCACAGCTAGGTGAGCGCAGGATATTGAACCAAAATAGCACAGATCCAACCTCGGAGCTTGCAAGCTCACAAGCTCACAGAAGCTGGCTCTTCAAAATGCTGCCGGGACACAACAAATATGTAGATTGGCCCATCTCGAATGAGCAAATGCACGCAGTACCTGACATCCAAGCGCTGCACACAGCAGCGAAAGCAGCGCAAGCCACACTTGCAAGACACTGGAGGATGCTAAAGGCGCACGTTCTGCAGAATCCATGAGTCCGCGATTGAACGGTGGCTGGCGAGAGAGTCAAAGTGGAAACGTGTTCTACATGGGCTACCAGCAGCTGCGGTTCAGGCCTACTCGTGCCAGCACACAAGGCCTCCCAGCATGAGAGGCACATGCACATTAACATATACAAGTTATACAAAGAAGTGGACAAGCCAAGCCACACGAACAGAGAAGCCCTGGCGATGCTGAACCACATGAAGTACACAAACAGCACACGGGCGTTGTACCTGGCATCAGCATTGCTCACAACCGGTGCCGCAACCCACGAACACAGGCGCTTCACAAAGCAAGTCTGAAAGTCAACAAGTTGTGGCACTTGAGTTGGTTGAGAGCATACTTGCACTCCGGGGGATCATCGTGCTCCTGAATCAGGATCTGGGTTCAGGCTTCTCCCGATGCATCACAGCCGCCAGACTGCCAGACTGCCCGACAAATTCCAAACAGCTATGTGGAGCTTGCCTCTAGCAAGGGATGCACGCTGATGAAAAAGTTTGTGATCCATGCAATGGCCATGATCACGACCACCTTGCTGAAGAAACGCTTGACATGAAAGGTCTGCCACAACACACTTGCGATCTCTGTGATTTTTCGCATGAAAGTTCTGGACTCAGGAGCGGCAGGTACAACTAGCAGCATGTAGCGGCAGGCAGCGACAGATCCAGTGCAAGCCCTACGGGCAGTGAGCCGCCTGGGCCCTAAATTCTGAACCCTCAAAACTCCTTCTGCCAAGGAACCGTCAATAAGACTTTGAAGCGTGGTGGGTAGTGCACCTGGCATTCTCTTCTCCCAGTAGCGGGCATCCGCGGGACAATCAGGAGTCTCCGACCACGAGGGGGCGAGGAGAGGGGAGGAGAAGAAGGGAGGAGGGGAGGAGGGTTCACCAGGAAGCCCGACCACCCCTAAAGCACCCATATCATACGCGACTGGAATCGTTTCACTGTCGCAGCTTGTGTCGGAAGCATCATTTATTGCCTGTCATGGGCTCGCCATCTTCAACGTCTACATAGTTTGCCGCACGAGCTTTAGAAAGGTCAGTCACAGTGCTAGACAATGCAGCTGCTGCATGCAGGGGTCTATGTGGGACCGGGATTGGCACCTCATGTTGCAACGAAGAGCAGTACGGCTACAAACTAGCCAGACACCCAAACTCCGTGTCTACGTGAAGAACCAAAGAAATGATGTCTGCTCCCACCTGCAGTCTATCCGGGCTGTCGGACATGCATATGAAGGATAAGATCCATCGGCACATGGATCTCCTGGGCGCATGGGCTGTTTTCCCCAGTACTGTGGAAAAACCATCGAACTGGGCTCGGATTTGTTCTGAGACGTCGACGAAGTCCCTGCAAAGGCACTCGCTCACTCGCGAATTGAGCATTGTTGCATGGGCTCCGAGAATGGCCGACTAACGGACTGTCCAATAATCCATCAGCCTGGTCGAACGGCAGCTGGGCTGGCCCGGTTGGGTAATACGCCCTGCCGAGCGTTGAACGACTGATCAAGTGTTGCACTAATTCAATGCGTGCCGCCTCCTCTAAACTGTTGTCATCACCTCGGCAAGATTGGCCGTCTCGGCATGTGCAATTCTCGCCACTTCAGCTTCCTGCACACTGGCTTCGTGAGGCTCATGTGAGGCTCCGACGACCCATTTGCGTGCTGGGCGGCCTTCTGACCTGCAAGATCGAGCATAGCTTTGAATCCCATTTGTGCAGCATTCGCACAGCATCACGCCGCTGTGCTGAGCCAGGCTTTACGTTGACCCGCCTCGGCTTCCATGGATCTGGTTCCAGACCTGCCGCTGAGGGGTCGTTCTTGTTCGGTTACGCTCCACACTGTCTTCCGCACTGTGTTCCGCACTGTGTGCCGTCACAGTTTCATCTCCCTACGAACACCCTGGTGCAATCCCCGCGTGCGGCCTGCCACTCAAACCTGAGGCCTTCAGCGAAACCCCCCCCAAATCAAGCCCGCTTGGACAACACTCTTTCTTTCTTTCTTTCTAGGGGCTTGGGCAACTCTTTCTTTCTTTCTTTCGTTGGGGCATGGGGGTGACCCCCCGCGCAGGTGCGCGCCCCCGTCCGTTTGCGTCTCAGTGCTTGCTAAACTTGGGCAACTCTCTCTCTCTCTCTCTCGCCCTCTCACCGCTCTGCATTGACTCTACATGGACTCTACACGCTTTCGTGCCTGGATTGGCAAAGCAAGTCTGGGCCGCAGCTGCACTGCTTTTCAACGCAGCACCCCGTGAAAGAAAAGCCAACAAGCGGCAGATAGCGGCATGAAGCATCTGAGAGCGGTAAATAATGGCAAACGCATACAAGCACGCACACAAGGGTCTGCAACTGGAAACACCGGTCATGGCTGTTTTGTTGCATGCCGGCTCGACGCAGTTCAATCCTGCTCCAGAATCACCCATCCAATGCATACTAAACTGCGACTGTAAAGCTTGCACAAGGACACCTAGAAGCTGTGTACCATCCTTGCCAAGCCTGCAACATTTCTAGGCTGACTTTGCGGCTAGTTTACCCTAGCACTTTTGATGGCTTCCAGGTTCAGGAAGCCCCTTCTTCTGCAGCAGGCACCGTGTCCTGATCGACCTGTTCGGTTCATGTTGCGCAGATGCCCTGCTGCAGCTGCACTGCTGCAGCTGCACCGCTGACTGTCATATTGTGATACAAAGCTTCATGTGGAGCTGGGCACCATGGCATGAGGAAGTTCGCCGCGGGCTTCCAAAATCTTCTGTCGCCTTCGTTGGCGCTTGGACAAGGGCACCTGTCGAGCGAGTTGCAGCTGCAACGACCCTGGACACATGAGCTCTCCTCTCTCTGCCTCGATCCCATCATCAGTTCCTTGTCTCTTGATGCCATCCTGCTGCTTCAACAAAACAACTTCAACCAAAAGACCAAATCACAGCAGAAGCATGATCAGGCCTGGTGGTCTGCATCTGCCATCCTCGGCTGGCCCGCAGCATGGAGATGCATCCCAAACGAAGCACGAAATCAAAGAACAATCTCGAGATCCTGGCGGCGTGTCTTTCGCACCTGCTTCTTCAGCATCGTCTGCGTCATGTTTGTTGCCGTCCTCGGTTCTTCAGGCTTCACGACAGACCCCATACAACGGCATAGTCAACCGAAGCGACCTTGCCAGCAGCGTCTGCCTCCTGGCACATTGATTGTGGCTTGCGGTCTACATCTTCAGGGCATGTTTTGCGTGCACACACACACACCCAAAAAACACACCAGATACGTCACAAAGAACATGAATATCCAGCTCAAATGCCAACTGCCTCCTCATCCTCGACGATCCTGTAGGTGCCATCCTGCAGCGGAAACGACTTCATGTTCATGTCTTCGATCATTCCCAAGCTCGCCATGCTCGCCTTCTCGATAATGACCTCTTCAACGTGGGCCGGCGTCTCCGACAAGACCCGCTGCACGTACTTGTCTACCTTGGTCAACACCATGATTGTCTCACGCATTCTATCTTACATCGAGCAGTCGCGGTTCTTTTACGCCCGCTCAGCTTCCATGGTACGAACTCGCCACTCGAAGGCTGATGACTGTGGGCCATTAACAGCACGAGACCCTCAGAGGATCGGGTCGCCAAGCGCTGGGCCTGCTTACCACATCAAGCTTGGCAAATTTTGCCAGCTTTGTTCTCAACTGCAACTCCGCAGGGCTACATAGCAGTGGGCACATCCTGCTTGGCTATATAGGCAAGAAAGACCACTACCAAGATAAGGACTTCCAAGCCAAGTTACACAGAGATACCTCTATGCGGAGGCAGAAGAGAGCGAAACACACGCATGCAAATACTTTGCAAACTCGAACACGGCCGCTGGCGCGATCAGCAAAACGCGTTTTCGTTTTGTCTTGGTAGGCCGTCGGGGAAGGCCGCACACAGAGGCCAAATGTGCTTGCCACCGCATCATATTTGCATATCTTAAAACTATGCGTCCATCCACCCATATGTTTCCGCAGCATGATATCTTTGTGTTTCTATTACGTGCTTCCCCTACCAGTGCTTGTTGGGTGTGCCTTGGTTGGACACATAATGACTTCGGTGATGCGTGTGACGTCGGTACTAGATACGTGCCAAAGCAACAAGCAGCACCGACGATATAATATTGACAAGATACAGGGGCATGAACTCATGTGCGGTGAAAGCAGATTACATGTAACGGGCAAAAACATTGGGTTTGCTCACAAGGCTTGGCCATTTTTCTCTATCTGGGGCCAAAGGAGAAAGCGATAGAAAGCGTAGGAAAGAGTGTGGGATCTATGCCTAGCTGAGAAAAATGAGTACGTGCGGTAAAGTGTCTTCGAGATTGTTGGGAACAGACTTCATTTTGGAACATCCAAGTACAGGGGGAGTCCGGGAGAACCTGACGGAACATCATCCGGTTAACCTAACCGCAGCCCTGCTTCTTTTTTTGTGTTCCTGCTTGTCTTTATTGTCCCCTTTCGTCCCGCTGCTCGCTTCTACATGGAACACAGGTAGGACATGCGCTTTGTTCTCCTACGGTTTTCGTGGGCCTCGTCCCACCTTGTTATTGGTCTTTGCTTCCTCGTCGAAGTTTCCACGCCTGAGGTTTTCTTCCTTCGTTCTCGATCTTCTCTTGGTTCGCACATGATTTTTCCCTTGTCGCCGGGTGTGGTCACACTCGTGCCGCTTCCTCCAGTTTCCCACCATACATGTAGGTCTGGCTGTTTTCTTCGTGCTTTCCCTTTACTGCGTTCTTTCTTGTGGTCGTGTTTATGATACTCCTGATGTTTTCTTGCTTGCCTTTGTTTCTTTCTTTCTTTGTATTTTTGTATTTCCTTTCATCTATCGTAAGTTCTTTTTGTTGCTTTTCTTCATGTCTTCATGTTTTCATGTCTTCATTTCTTCATTTCTTCCTTTCTTCATCTCCTCATTTCTTCATTTCTTCATTTCTTCATTTCTTCATATCTTCATATCTTCATTTCTTCATTTCTTCATTTCTTCATTTCTGAAATTTCTGAAATTTCTGAAGTTTCTGTGTTTCTGTGTTTCTGTGTTTCTGTGTTTGTGTTTCTGTGTTTCTGTGTTTCTGCATTTCTGTATTTTTCTGCATTTCTGTATGTGTGTATTTCTGTATTTCTGTATTTCTGTATTTCTGTATTTCTGTATTTCTGTATTTCTGTATTTCTGTATTTCTGTATTTCTCTATTTCTCTATTTCTGTATTTCTGTATTTCTGTATTTCTGTATTTCTGTATTTCTGTATTTCTGTATTTCTGTATTTCTGTATTTCTGTATTTCTGTATTTCTGTACTTCTTGATTTCTTTACTTCTTTTTTTCTTTATTTCGTTATTTCTTTATTTCTGTATTTCTTTATGTTTTTATTTCTTTATTTCTTTATTTCTTTATTTCTTTATATCTTTATTTCTTTTTTTCTGTATTTCTGTATTTCTGTATTTCTGTATTTCTTTATTTCTTTATTTCTTTATTTCTTTATTTCTTTATTTCTTTATTTCTTTATTTCTTTATTTCTTTATTTCTTTATTTCTTTATTTCTCTATTTCTCTATTTCTGTATTTCTCTATTTCTATTTTTCTTTATTTATTTTTTCTGTATTTCGTTATTTCTGTATTTCTTTATTTCTCTATTTCTTTATTTCTGTATTTCTGTATTTCTGTATTTCTTCATTTCTTTATTCCTTTATTTCTTTATTTCTTTATTTCTTTATTTCTTTATTTCTTTATTTCTTATTTCTTTATTTCTCTATTTCTTCATTTATTTATTTCTTTCTGTGTTTCTCTGTTTCTTTGTTTCTTTATTTCTGTATTTTATTATGTCTTTTCGTGGTTTCTTTATTTCTTTCCGTCTTCTGTCTTTCTTTCTTTATTTCTTTATTTCGTTTCTCTTCCTCTGCTGTGCTTGAAGAGGCCCGGAAGCCCCCCCCCCCCCGCGTGAGCGCCCGAGTGCGAGATCCAGGTGAGAATTTTCCTTTTTCCACGGGTGCGGAAATCTCAGGGCAGGCTTTAGCACATAGCACGCAAGCACATTCGACAGCGGCCCGTCTGTTGCTCTGCTCGACGATTGCGAAGCAGTGCTTCTTGTATTCACAGAATTTCATCGTTTGCATCGGACTTCACAAGCACTTGTGAACGACAAGGGGTACTGGTGAAGCAGGATCTCGTTCCCGAGCTTCTTAGTCTGACTCCTGCAGTCAATTGCGACAAAAAGATACATAAATATATGCACACTTACACCTATGAAAGCAGGGATGCTTGCCTTAGTGAAGCATCGACTGCACCTGCCTCATCAGAGTCCTCCGACTCTTCAGACTCATCGTCTCCTTCGTCTCTTCTAAGGGGTGAGCTTGTTGTGTGCTACGTTCAGGGGTCACTTTAGGATTCACCGCATAGCTGCCTTCCAGCGAGGCAATGACCCCGTCCACTGAAAAGTCGGCCGAGACTGGGTTGGGTGTGTATATGTCACCCTGAACGGTCACACCAGAAGACTCCACGAGAGCCTTGAAGATCCCTCGGTTGCCAGAGCGAAAGGTGCAATGCGATGACTTACGGGCACCAATGCGTGGCAATGTCGAGATCACCAATGTGTGTCAAAGGCTGTATCAACTCTGTGGTCTGTCACCTGCCGAGCTGCTGTTAAGCAAATTGATGGACACAGGCTTCGTCGCTGTCACGAACCTTTCTATTCGATTGTAGGTCCCAGGAATTCGCGTCTTGGTAAGCATGTACAGGGCTGCATCTGTGAACGTGTTGCCTAAGTGCACAGGAGAAAAGCACAAGAAGGGTCTTGGGCAAGGGATCAAAAATTCGGTCAAAACGTGTTCAACCCGGATGCAGTTCTTGTAGAACACGTCATAGGAGCCTTCCAGTGCAATACAACAACAACCAGCATGATGGTCCGGTCAGATCAACAAGTGGTGTTCAA
This sequence comes from Symbiodinium natans, assembly GCA_905221605.1. NCBI lineage: Eukaryota > Dinophyceae > Suessiales > Symbiodiniaceae > Symbiodinium > Symbiodinium natans. Next base: position 345,654 of record CAJNDS010002204.1, on the reverse strand, counting down.
CGCAGGCCTCTTTCAAAGAATGTCTGTAGTGCTTCCACCATGGCGATGCCATCATAGTGGCTGTACCCGATGAAGGTGACAGTTGTCTTGCTGCCATCCGGATTCTTGGCTTCATTTAACGTGTGACTGAAAAGAGGAGGTGCTTGCAGAATACCTATCGCATCGAAGAAGTACTCCAGGTTGTCAACGATGATTGAGGTGTGGTAACCAGACATGCCCGCCACTCGGATGATCTCCTTGGCTAGACTCAGCTAGGCATCTCAACGTCGGGAGACAGGTCAAGTCGGACACAAACCATACAAACCTTCAACCAGGCTTAATCGCTTGCCCAGCTGCTGTGGCAGCAACGCTCACTTCATGGCAAGCCCCGTCCTCCTTGTGCAGGGACGCAAAAGAAGGGAGGCATACTGGCACAATTTGCATCATCATTAGGGTGGCCCTCTGAATGGTGCAACAGGTCCTGCTGGCCCGGCGGACTTGAACTGGCGCTTGCACCCATGGCGCCGGGAAGCCGTGCTTGACGTTAACTGCGTTGATAAATGTCATGCTCCCCCGCCTCCTCTACATGCCTGCATGTTTATCCGGGAACGGCTTATAGCGCTTGCGAAAGTCTCTTGCACACCCTCTAACATTCTCTACCTCAACTGACTCTGACGGGTGTGCAAGTGAACTCTTGGTGAACCAAAAAACACAAAGATGACAGAGCGGACCAAGCAGTGCGCATCACACATTGAGCAGCCAACTACAAGATCGTGCGGCTTCAGAATGTTGCTGCAGACAGGGCAGGTCCACCTGTCAAATCCATTTTGAGTCTCCCAAGCATGATCGGAAACGCAACCGAACAACTCGGGGCCTGTTGTTCAAGGCCCTCATCTTCATGTTCGATTCCAGGTATGCTCCCAAGCCAAAGCACTGCAAATGCCTGGCCGTGCCGACTTCAGGCACAGGGCATCTCCCAAGGCAGCTGAGGAGAGCTGATTGTGACATCAATGCCGCAAGTCCAGAACGGTTCTTTTCTGGCTGTCGCATGACGTGGTTATCTCAGGCTCGGAGTGTCAGAAAGAAGGCGTGAACATGTCAAGGACTACTCACAAGGCACTACTCCCTGCGGAGCCCCTTTGCATTCTTTACGCTCCGGATGCGTTGTGGCGCAGCCTCAAGATACCACCGTACCTCGGAGGAAATGCCGACTGCATACGCAGTGTGCACTAGTGCCTAAGTACGCTAACATTTCTCTCCGATACGTGCTGCCTTCTCCTCAACCAAGTCACGGCTGTAAATGGTGATGAGGGCAACTAGCACGCCCAACAGGATAAGCGATCCCTCAGTGGTGTTGCTCCTCTCTTGTTCTTTCAACTTGTCATCAGCACAATGCACAACATCATTAGAAGGCGGAGATCTTGTGTAGAAAAGCTCGATGCATACAAGCCTCAATCACTGCCCAATCGCTTGGGTAGAGTCCGAGTGCGTCTCCCACAGTGCTGTTTGAAGTTGCATTGCTGACATTGACGATAGGAGGCGGGCTCGTGGTTCTAGCAGGTGCTTCCTTCGCCTTCGTCACATTCCTCTTTGGAGCCTTTGAAGGCTTTGCCGTGGTCAGATTTTCCTCGGGAACGACAACAATAACGGTGCTCGGTTGGCTTTGTACGGTCGTCGTTGTGGTCACCGTCACCGTTCCCGCGAGACGATCCTCGACCAGGCCAACAAGTCAATAGTAAGAAAAGAGCCTTTAGATTACAATGTTCTGACGTCAGGCTGGTTTCATGCTGCTGAAAGCAGTGGAGCGTCGGATGCATCCAGAACCTGAACCAGCCTTGTATCCGACATTTCCTCATGCAGCACAAGTGGTCACATGCCCTCACGAGCAGACCTCCCAAAAATGATGTTTCACACGACTTGCAGCTCCTAGAAACAGTAGAGGACTGCGTCAGCACACCGTCTCCCACCGAGAGTCTCTCATGATGGCAGCCCGAAGCAATGATTGGATCCTAGCAGAGCAGTGGAAAGGCCCCGCACCGAAAAGCTTTGCAAGTTGCAAGCCATATTGTTCCGAGTCTCTTGGTCACGTTCCCAGTTTGCTCCTGCAAGGCCTGTGCAGCTTCTGACTGATTTATATTTGGCCACGTTGTCACTGCAAAATGACTTAGACTTTGCTAGATGCCAAGAGAGCATGCAATGAAAATGCAAGCTACCCGAGCCTGGCTTGAAATTAGAACAGTGGATGACTACAACTAGCAGGCGACAGCTCTTCAAAGGGTCAACAGGGGCAAATGGCCTTGCTTATTTTGAAAAAACATTCGGGCGGGGCATCTGGCCAGCTGTCAGTTCAGGGTTGAAGATCATGCCAAGTGGGGAGAGTTGTCAGGGAAGTGTCATGTGACGTCTTGTAAGGGTCAGCGAAGACAGGCGACGATGCCTTTTCATACTCCCTTTCGTACTTCACGATCTTCTGGTCCAACTTGCGGAGCTCCTGTCCAGCAGGGCTGCGCAGAATGACGTCACGCTGAGCTGAGGTTGGCGGGAGCCTCTATGCGCTCTGCAACTTCTGTAGCCGTCTTTAGCGCAATGTTCCTTGAAAATGAAAACTGCGAAAACTCCCTTGTGCGTCTGTGGAACTCGAGAAACCCACAAAAACAAAGAACAAACAGCTGTGCAATAGCAGGCTGCGCAGGTTCCACTAGCGGATTGGTCCGGCGCACTGCCTCCAAGCTCCAGCAATGCTCCACAATGCCACACTGCGCTTATGCTCTTACACAGCAAAAATGGAATGCAAGGGCGGCCTCGTCAAGTGGCAAGCTGTCGTTAAGCAGCGTCTCATATTCGATCCTCAGTGCTGGGATGCCAAAAAAGCAGGGTTGCGTGGGTTGGCTTTTCTGGAAGCTGCCCCGGGCATCCTGCCGCACTCCTCCCCCCGTACATGGGACTGATACCGCTTGGTCCTTTGGGCAACCTCACGCCTTGTACATCTTGACCCAGGAACCCTCCCGAGGACCCCACAGAACCAACTGCGGAAACTCTGTAACGGTTTCCTACAAGCCGACGCGCCCACATGCCCACACGCACGCATGCACGCACGCGCGCATGCACGCATGCACGCATGCACGCATGCACGCATGCACGCATGCACGCATGCACGCATGCACGCACACACACA